>VDFB02191869.1:0-74869 GCA_007258455.2 Sequoia sempervirens
CTTGAAAGAAAAAGCTGAAAGCTAAAGACTCTCAACACCCAGGATGTGCTTTCTAACCCAGAATGGGATAGTAGCGACCATAGGGCGGAGATGGATTACATACAATATCAAAATGCTGAAAGAGAGAAGAACATTACAATCTGACTGAGCAAGAATCTAAGGACCGACAGTACTACTGCCAGCATACAATTTGAAAGATGACTACTTGCTACTAGTTACAAATCAGCCTTTGAGAATATTGCAATAATATTGAAGCATTCAATGATTGCCAAGAATAAAGCTTAAACTTGCATGAATAGAAACAGATCCAACCTCTTTCAGCCTGTGCAATCTTCAATGATGTCTCCGCGAAGACTTGAGGAGTTCCTAACGACCATCCAAGAACGAAAGTGCAGATCCCTGTATGCTGTTATAACAGTACTGTATTTTTCTTCATAAACCAGCAACACAGATTTATAAAATAGATCAGATCTCCCTAGAAACTGATTCAAATGACTAGATACTGAAGGCAAAACACCTTTAACAAGGAGGCGCTCAAACTAGAAGCACAAAATAGACTTGAAATGCCACTTATATAAAATGCACAAATCCCGAGATCTTGTGAATGGTACGACCCAGCTGACAGGGTCGACTTTACTTTAAAAATCATATACACCAATGAAAAATCTGCAACTTGTCACACAATGGCGCCTAGACCAAGGGAAGAGAATAGTCCAATACCCACAATGAAATGTTTTGTATTTTTTGAGTTATGAATGTAAACACAAATCTGCTAAAGCAAAATACAGAAAACAGAAATCTCTAACATGCCAAATCTGATCCTAACATATGAATGCTGATTACAATGCACGAAGTCCAAAGTACTCATAACTAGACTAACAATCATCACTAGTCGTTGTCTTACAAACGAGAAGAGATGCCCAATACTAGGAGGTCTTCATCCCTCGAAGCAATCCAGAATCAATCCGGCAGCATAACGGTGTAATTTCCAAGATGAACCAAACTGATGCACAAGCCCTCTTTTTATAAGTTTCGTTTGACTTCACGAAACCCTAAAATCTTCTTTTAGGTCAAATTCCCTGATCTCCTCAAGAGGGCGTACTTTCTCCTTCAAAGATTAATAAATGATATTTTAATTAAAAGCCAAGCTTGAAAAGTGCGCCCAACATAAGCTTGCTTGACTTAGGCAATAATTAAAATAAACAATTAATGAGGGCGCCACCCTCATAGGCCCCTTTTTTAAAACATCTTTAAGTCATTAATTCTAAGCCCAAGGTCAACATTAAAATATAATATTTAAATGTGCCTTTTAATGAAATAACTTAGCTTATCCCTAGGAGATTACTAACAAACCAAAGGCCCAGATGAGCATCTGACCCTTTGAAGCGGAGTCAAAGCAGAAATTTGAATAATGCAGGCACTTGGGAGGCAGAGATTTACTAAAATGAGTAAGTTCCCAAAGAGTCACTCTGAATCTTTGGGGCCGTACACTGGGAAAGCCCCTCACAGAAACCAGGAGGAATCAGCCATTAGAGCTATCATCTCAGGGCAATGAGAAGCCTCAAAGGTGGAGCCAACCCTAATTTTAACTTGAGCAACCTCCGGGTTCCCCTGAAAGAAAGGCTAACAGTCAACTTTAAAGAAATATCCCGGAGGCTTAGAAAAGGACATTACAACCCTCTCCTAGAAATTCATTCTAAGTCTCCAAGTATTCAAGTTTACAAGCATTATAGCATTACAAGAGCATTTTCAAAGGCATTTCAAGAAAGATTTTCAAGAATTTATTGCAGCAATTCAAGATCATAGCATCATGTCAAGGGTTTGATGTATTCATGCATGTTGTTGAGCTAAGAAAGTGGATGTAGCATTGAGGATCTACTTGCAAGCATTATTCACATCTTATTCAAGGATCAAGATCTACATTCTTCATGGCCACTACATGTTAGATTGCAAATTTGCATTACAAGACAACATCCAAGCTATCGACATCACATCATTTCATGTTTCATGCTTCAATTTCCTTACTTCATCAATTGGTTTAATTACCTACAAGGGGTTTGACTTAGGAAAACCCCTATTCACTAACAATCAACAAATTTTTCTTCCCTTGAATATGTGTTTGCAGATTTATAGGTTGAAGATCAAGTGGAGGAAATATTTGGAGCAAAATTGTCAAAGTTATCAAGTTGCAAAGTTGACCTTTAAAGTGAAAGAATAAAGAATTGAAGCTACAAAATTAAGTACACATTTTTTGGGAGCTAACAATCGAGAATCTGAGAGTGCGGACATCAAGGAAAATGACCTAGATCTCAATTTCAGGAACCCTAACAGGGACCCATTCGCCACTAAAGGCGATTGTGTCCTTTGTGCCCTAAAAATATGAAGCAAGGTACACACCTCTTTGAGTTCTAAAAACTTCCCTCATAGTTGCTATAACAGTTAGGTATCAATTCTAATTGTTATTTGCATCTTTTTCCTTTCATAATTGAATGTTTCATAGTGAAAATTAGTGGTTTACCATCTTGATCCATTCACCTTGGTGGTACCTTACTTTTTCTATGTTTCAAAGTCTTTAAAAGACTTAATCATACCACAATGTTGGTGCAAGTATACTTATCCTTCACAACTTGTTATTTTATTTTAGTTGAATTCATGTTGAATTTTTTTCTTTCTAACTATTTACTAATTTGGTTCAAAATTGATGTTGGTGTAGGTTTTTATTTTCCTAGTTGGGTTATTTATTTTCTTATATTCCTAGGTTTTTCCTACACTTTAATTAAGCTAAGTTCTTAGGTTTAATTATGTGAGTATTAGTGTGAGTGGGTGCAAGGTGTCAGCATCTTCCATGGGAGTTACACTTGCCTATCTTAGGCTATTGTGGTGGGCTCTTCCCATTGGTCATATTTGCCACCTCTCCCCTCTCTCATAGTCTATTTATACTCACCTCCAAGCTTGTATTTTGCATCTTTTCTTTTGCATCCTCATAATGCTATTTTTATTTTGGAGCATTTGCATTACTCTCATGGAGACTAAATATGTGTTGCTATTTTGATCTTGTGTCATTTGCTTTCACAGTTTCATATCTATTTATGTGCACTAGTTTTCTGGGTTATTCATCTTTTCAGATTCTAACAATTGAGTGGTAGCTAAAAATTTTTAAGGTTGAAAAGACTCAATTCCTTTTCAACATGTCATTATTTTAATATAGTTTTGTATTACACCATATTTGACATTTTTAAAATTTGGTGCCACACCTAAAATACAATAGTGGTTGGATTATTTGGTGGTTTGAGACTATCACACATATTGCCCATTTTTATAATGTTTGGATGATATCTAGCAAAGGTACACCATAAATCCTATGTGTCCATATCATTAGGGATCAATTAAATCTTTCCACATATTGTTCCAAATTTAGGTTACTAAGAAACACCACCTTTTATTGGTCATTGGTGGCTACACTACTTTGGGAGCCCATATAAAGCCATACTTCACTAGTTAAAAGTTGGAGATCATTTTTCAAATTAATTTTTATAGACCTTGCGACCCTTAAAAATTATGAATAATTTATCTCAACAAATTCAAATACATCAAAGAAGATGGTAAGTGCATTTCTATTATTCCTAATTTCTCCATGCCTTTGTTTAACACTACATCAAATTTTATAGGCTCAAGCCCTATCCCTAGGAAAGAAATATATTAAGGCATGACTATATGTGGTTCTATCTAAACTCATGACATACTAGGTTTCTATCAGTAAAAAAAATAGTTTCTCAAGAGGAGCACATTTATTGACTACATTTAGAAAGGCTTATGATAAAGCTCTTGGGTATGATCTCTTTCCTTATATATTTTTTTAAAATTCTCTTGGAGGATGTTTTTCATGATTTAGTTCAAGTTTACCTTAAATCGTATCATACAAATTTTCTAGGCCCTAAAATTGACCAGGAACATAAATTTTATACTTAAATTTAGTGATATGGAGTTGATTTACATTTGGAACCCTAATACCCTTTTGACTATCTCCCATAAAATAATTACCAAAACTCTATCTATGTGTATTATATATATATATATATATATATATATATCCTTGTGTTGGTTGTTCATCCCAAACATACTAGTTTTCTTCAAAGTAGATACATACTCAAGATAATGTTGTATTTTTTAAAGATGGTTTACAATTAGTGTATAGATCTAATCAATAGGCAGTTTTCATCAAAATTGACTTGGAAAATGCATATGACATAATTGAATGACATTTCATTCTGTTCATGATTAGATCTCTAAGTTTTGATCCCACTTTGATTCAAATTCTTCAAATTATATTTGCTAATGCTTCTATTTGTGTGCAAAGAAATATGCTTCAAAATGCAAACAAAACTATAATAAAATTCAAAAAAGACAAAAAATTCCAAACAACACTTAGATTGGGCTAAAAGAGGTCAAACCAACATGAAATTTAATTAAATTGAAGTATTTCAAACCCCTCACTATGTATATTTTCCTAAGAACATTGAATTAAATGTCTGCTCATAGAATTTTGATAGCATAATGACACTCATTTGATCAAGGTTGCATCATAATGGAAAAATGACTAAGTGTTGAGTGATATAGGAATGATAGGAAGGAGGATGAATGCTTAGGATGGAAGGAGAGAGATCCATGGTTAGGATTGCATATGATATCTCAAGTGCCAAGTGACGCAATGTGACATCTTGAGAGAGAGATAATGGTACTTGGGAAGTACCTTGGGGGATGGGGAGGATTTTTCCATAATGAATTTCTTGTCCTCACATTCCAAAGGTATGGGATGGAAAGGAATAAAAGAATTTTAAATTCCTTTATGGTAATTTTGGAAGTGGAGACCCATTTGGGGGTCCCTTCCAAAAGGGGAAGATTTATGAGGGGAAGGGACAAGGTGGGCAGGAATAAATGGAAATGGGGTTAGCCTTTCCTAATCATGGGTTAGGAAAGTGCAAATGATTAGAGATGGGACTAGGTAAGTGGTTAGGATTAGGATTAGGAACAAGCGGGGGTGATGGAGGATGGGACATGAGGTCAGAGTAAAATAAGAATTAAATAATTAAATTTAATTCTTATTTGAAGTTGTAGAGAAGGGGGATTCGCTACTCATGAGTTCTCTTCATTTAGAGAGCCTCACGGGGTGAACTACCCTAAAGTACCTCAAGGAACAATGTGAAAGTTTAAGAATTGGAAAGAGCATATCACCGAGATTTTCTAGACAAACTGACAAGCTCTCGGCCAAAGGACGTCAGCACAGAATATAGATGACAATGCAGTGCGTTGGTATCCCAGAGGTGCACTAGCATCTCATAAGGACCAAAAAGTGAGTTTATCACAAGAAATAACAAAACTTGGCTACTTCTACTCTAATTGCTAAGAAATCTTGGAACATGAAAATGTAACAAAAAGTGGTAAGACTGGAATAAGATGAAGTAGATGATAAAGTAGGAGAATAGAGAAAGAGAAGATGCTCACAACCACACAAGTGATGAAGCCTCCAGTAGATGAATGTCTTCTTCAAAACTTGCATGTGTAATATCTGGAGAAAGTGTTGTGGTTGTATAGGGGTTTGCCTCAGTAAAACCATCATTTTGGTGTTCCCACCTCCACGAACAACTAGATAGAAAGAGAGAGTGTAACCTAAATGGAAAAAAGCATGTGGTGAAATCAAAACTTACTTCAGGAGTAGAACCCGCACCACCAAGTATGAGTGATAAAAGAAAACCCCGCTCGAGGAGGAGAACCCGTATCACAAAAGAGATGATAAAAGAAATCCCTGCTCAAGGAGGAGAACCTGTATCACAAAGTATGAGATGCAATAGCTGGGGGATATCGAATCCCAAGATGCTCACAAGCATGAGATGAATGAGATGAAGCTACAAGAGTGAAGCTAAGAGAGCTTGAAAGTGCTTGAAGCTGCTATAGCAAGCTATATGGAGTTGTGCAAGCAAGAGCTAAAGTGTAGAAGGCTAAAGCCAAAGCAAGAGAGAAGCTAGAAGAAAAAGAGAGTTAGATTGAAGCTAGAAGCACTTAGAAGAATGAAGCTAGAGGAAGTTAGAGAGGAAAATGAGCTAAAAGGATAGATTTTAATAAGGGAAAAGAAGCTTCTCCAGTTGTTACAAGGTGTCTTAGGCCATTACCATCAACAAAAGGTGAGGACAAGTGGCAAGAATGCTTGGAGACAACCGTTTGAGCATTGAAAATGTTGCAAGATTCTAGCATGGCATGTAGGCATCCACGTGGCGTGCTAGTGTTCGAACACATCATGTTACAAAATGATGTGAACAGAAGAAGCATAAAGTTTGATGCAAAGCTGGCGTGCAAGCTGAGCATCCTAAGAAGGAAAAAAACTGATGTAGGGGCTAAAATGAGCCTACACAAGATGCTAAGGGAGTGGACACTAAAGTAGATGCAAGAATGTATGTGAGATTGCAAGGGGTGCAATTTTATGACCATACATTTTGCCCCCACTTTAGCAGGCATATGAATCTATGCTAATATGCATGCTAAAGGAAATCTACAAAACATAAATAGCATCATATGCCAAAAGGATATTGTAGAGGAAGCAGATAACTCTTTGAACCAAGGAAGCATGCCCCCAGGCCAAAGACTTGCAAAACAGATGCATTAGACAAGAAAAACTTGCACCAGATAACAATGTTAGCACACAAAGAACTAAAGGATTTGAGTCACCAAAGTGAAAGAGACCTCGATGAAGAATATACTCAGGATGAAGAATATATAGATCTTCGATCCGATATATACAAAAGAGAAGAGAAGAGATAATTTAAGAATGTAAGTGCCTCACAGGCCCACATACTTGCAAGAAAGGTGTCCTCCAAGTTCTCTCACATGAAGGAAACCTAGAAAAGTGCCTTACAGACCTGTAGACCTGAAAGGAAGGTTTCCTCCAAGATATCTCACATGAAGGATACCCAAAGAAAGCACCTTACAGACTCGTAGACTTGCAAGGAAGGTGTCCTCTAAGATCTCTTACATGAAGGATACCCAAAGAAAGTGCCCTATAGACCTGCAGACCTATAGGGGAGTGACCCCCAAGATCCCTTGCATGGAGGAAGCTTAGAAGGATCTCTCCACAAACCCACAGACCTATAGGGAGGTATCCCCCAAGATCTATTGCATGGAGGAAACCAAAGGAAGGGGACTCCGCAAAGTCAAAAAATGGCTTCACACGCACAGCTGCAAAGAAAAAGCAACCATGTAGGAATGTAAGTTGATAGTCATGCATACCATCAATAAATTGGAAAGCTTTCAAAGGGGTCCCTCAGTAACCCTTCAAAAGAAGAGGGGTCCACTCAAGGGACATGCTATTTGAAAAGCGTGGTCTAGTTAGATTGCCCCCCAAGCTAGACACCATAGAATTCATTTGAGATAAAGACTTTCAAAGGGGGGTCCCTTGGGAACTCTTTGAAATAAAGATGGGTCCACTCAAGGGATGCTCCAATTAAAGGATAGGGAGCAGAGAGGTGGTCCTTAGAAGGATGCACATCTATAGAACAAGTTATCACCGTCCCCAACATACAGGGGAGGAGAACCTTGCAAGATGCTTAGAACATGTAGGATAGAGGTAAACATTGATATCACTTGTTATTTAAAAACAAAAGAGGCGGGTACATCAGCAAATAAATGAGTGATGGAACCTAAATCACAAACTTGTATTTTATGCTTTAAGGCCTTACTTTCACTAGTGGAATGGCCAGGCACTCAATGGTATGCATAGAAAGAATGTTTTTCTTTATCATGTTCATGAAATTTCTTGCGAGTAGGAGAAGGAAGAGTGATTAACTAGGATTTTAGAAGCCACAAAAAAATACGATCTTGCTTAGACAAAGGGTGAGGAGCAGGAAGCAACCCTTTCTCTTGTGAAGAAAATTTTGACTGCTCACAAGAAGAAGACACAAAGATAGAAGACAATGGAGGATCTACATGGAGAGCATTATTCCAACAACGGGGATCATACTTCTCTACAGGATCACCATCATCATATTTAATAGGACTATTGGAACCTTAACATAAGTGTGATCATCTTCCTTAGAAGGAGGATCAACACTAAGAACATTACAATTTATGTGACTCACACTACCCCGTGATACAAGAGAATAACCATCTCTGATAGCAAGTGTGGATGATGTTATTGGAAGGTCTGAGTGGATTGGGTCAACTTTATATTCCCCAATGAAGGAGTCTATAAAGTGTGAGGAACCCCAATCATCACCAAGACATGCATTCTTTTGAGAAGAGGTAGACTTAGGATTTCTTGCTTCAGAAGGGTCTTCTTCAGGAACATCTACCTCAAGAGTATCCTTTGTAGTAGGTATCGCTCGAGTAAACATCGACACAGTGGAAGACACGACAGAAATAAGAGTAGGCAAAAATGAAGCCTGACCAACAACTGCCATCTCACATAAGTGCATAGCCTCAGGGTCAGCCTTAACTGTGACTACTTTATTATTACAAATAAACTTAATAGATTTATGCTACAAGGTAGACGAGACTACACCCATAGCATGAATCCATGGTCTACCAAGAAGAAGGTTATATGGTATTTTTTATTCCATAACATATAAAAGGGTGCATACAATAACGGGTCCCATCCTCAAAGGAAATACTATCATGCCTAAAGGTTTTCAACTAACATTATTGAACCCACGAATGTCTTCTTCAGGAACATCTAACTCAAGAGCATCCTTTGTATTTGGTATCGCTCGAGTAAACATCGACACAGTGGAAGACATTGAAGGAATAAGAGTAGGGACAACCAAAGCCTTACCAACAACTGCCATCTCACATAAGTGCATAACCTCAGGGTCAGCCTTAACTATGACTACTTTATTGTTACAAATGAACTTAATAGATTTATGTTGCAAGGTAGACGAGACTACACCCATAGCATGAATCCATTGTCTACCAAGAAGAAGGTTATATGGTAATTTTTTTTCCATAACATATAGAAGGGTGCATATAGTAATGGGTCCCATTCTCAAAGGAAATACTATCATGCCTAAAGGTTGTCAACTGACATTATTGAACCCATGAATGAAAACAAAAGAAGCACTAAGAGAAGAAGAATCAATATTAATCTTAGGCAATAAATAAATGCTACATACATTGAGCGTCGATGGCGTCAATGAGAGTATGTCTAATGCCAATTTTATTAATATTAACTATAATCATTAGAGGATCTGCTTGCTTCTGTACTTCTGGAGATGAGAGCTCTTGTGGATAGAACGTAATATTCGGTGAATCCGTGCGAATATAAGCTATCAATGCATCAACATCTACTAGCCTAGTGAAAGAAGGCAAGAGGATCTTTTGCAATGCTTCCTGAAGAATACCTTGATAAAATAGAGCAAATTGAAGTAAGTCCCATAGTTATATCCTAGCCGAAGTAACTTGAAGTTGCTCGACAAGATCGTAATCACTAGGTGCTTTAGTCATAGGTTTAGGAGCTTGAAGAAGGCTTGGTTGTTTAATCATTCTATTCTTATAAGTATGGGCTACCGCTCTATCAGAGGGAGCCATAGAAAGATCAGGAGAGTCATTATCAAATGGAACACCATTAATAGAACAAATCTCTTAGGAGAAATACTAGCTAGATTTAGGTAAATGACCAATCTCTTAGGCCTTTGAGGGGTAGCAAAGACATAGACTACATTTACAGAATCATCACAACTAGTAGAGTCATTATTTGAAGACATATTCTCAACATTGATCCAAATAGGATCAAATATGGAAGGAGATTCATCATGTGCTAATGCATCATCTCTAGAGGAGAGCACATCAGAAAAAATATGAGATTCATCATTTGTGAATGCATCATCTCCAAAAGAGAGTGCATTGGAATGGATAGAAGGTAAAGTAACATTAAGAAAGGTATCAATGATTTCATCTTCTTGCGACAAAATATCCTCTGAAGCCAGAGGACTTTCATGAGAAGGATCAAAGATATCAAGTGACATAGGAAAGGCCAAGTCACCATCACATACATGAAATGGAACATCATTAACACTTTGAATAAAACTAGATATTGAACTAATGAAAGAAGATATTAAATTCATTACAATTCTTTTGGTATTTTCTATGTTCTAGTAATTTGCATTTTTGGAGGTCTTTGGAGAATAATTTGGGGTCCAAACTTGCATTGGTCCCTTAAATTCAACTGTTGAAGGCACTATATTTTAGTGACTAAACTAGTCCTCTAGGAGACCTTTCCAATAGTACAAATGGTTCTGAATTTCGAGCACCAAGTCAAAAGTTATGACCCCGCCAAGTAGGTGTTGACGTCCCAAATGGCACAACAACATTGCAAACAGAATATTGCTATTTTGCTTCTCCTGAAAGAGAAATGCAACACATGGATGCCTTAGCTCCCAAGGTCTTTGTAGTTTGGTCTCAACTATGCTGATGTCCCTCAGTGGTCAATGTAACAGTAATGTTCAAGGGGCCTGCTGGTGTGAGCTTTTGGACTGTTATGAGAGCAAACATAAACTTAAAACCTATTCTAACCTGGGTTTTAAAAAAATATAAAAAGATGGATTAGGGCTTTGAGACAGAAAATAATGACACTTCATCCGAATTAACCAGACCTATCACCTTCCAAGGAATTCCTAACTAAAACTGCAAAACATAATTAACTTGTGACTAACACACAGCTTCATCCATTCACAGTGTTGATTTCAATAGCAGATTGCAAGTTACCATTCAAACAAAACATAAAACCAAACTTCATTCCTTGAAAGCTTGACAAATCAGATGATTAATTCAAGACAAACACCATTCTGGAACACAACATGAAATAGATTAAAATTTGGTTGCTTCTACTGTCAGTGAGACAGATAAGCCACATTTACAAAGCTGGCACAATCACTAGTGTACAGAAAATCTATGATTTCAAATTGTTTCCACTTACACTAAGAAAACTGAAAGATAAATTAGTCTATTTGAAATCTAACTCCTAGCTACCAGTTCTACTCTACAAGTCCTCTATCTACTACTTTCTAACCCTACAACTTCTAACCTTTACAAAGAGGCAAGAATGCCTTATATACAGAATGTACCCAAAAGAATGTGTTGTCCCCCCTATATTAGGGTTTACAAAATATCTACTGACTGTAGGAGAGTCATCTCTTAGATCTTTTGAAGAGAGTTAGAACTGCATTCAATGTGAAGCTCTGTTGTCCATGCTGAAAAGTTGTTCCGGGGACGATCTTAGATCTTTTGCATCTAGAGCATTAACTCATCTATCTGTGTGTCCATCTTCAAACTCTGCTAGGGGTCACCTTGAATGCTCAGAATATCTTCATTAATATTGATCTACCTCCTTGCCAGTAGTCGCCACAACTGTCCCTGTGACTCATAGATTCTTCGTTCTTTATTCAGCTTCCTTCATGTTTTGGACCTTTCGCATGTTGACTGTCTCCTGGAAGCACCATCGGGCCTCCCTGTAGATTTTTGCATTTTGCCAGAGCTGATCCATCACCACCTATTTCTCAGGAAGAGTCTATCTGGTTTGCATTCTATCGGCCTTCTTTCCCAAGAATAGTCAATTGGTCAAAGGGACTAATGAGTCACTCTTTGGCTTTCCTTTGATTGGTTAGACATTCACCATGCCAGATTCCTGGGCATTCAAAAGTGATCCCCATTGAATCGCATGTTGGTGAGACACTTATCATGTTTCCCCGATGTGATTTCATTTTAACAGTTATCAGCATAGCACATGGCAGTTGACAAGACACTTCAACGAGCTACAAAAGTTATACCGAGCTCCCAAAGACCATCGGCAAGACCGCATCCTTTCGCTGAGACCACATGGAAAAGCTTTTGTTTTCTCTTGGAGTCTCCTCGACATCCTCCTTCACTGGGAAATCCATCATTGTAGGCAAGACCTTCAGCGAACTCCTTTTTCATTCTTGCCGAGCCCACTTTCTTCCTTTCGGCGTGACCTCCTTCCTTCGCCAAGACCTTATGGCGAAGGAATTACCCTCTTGGTGAGCTCCATCTATTTCGTTCAGACCTTGCTTTATGTCGACATGACCTTTGGCGAGCTCATCTTATTGGCAGGACCCTTCCCCTTCGGCAAAACTTTTCACTGAAGGCAACACCTCTTGGCAACCTCACCCTACTGTCGCTGAGACTTTTTTTATCGACAGGACCTTTCACCGATTACTTTCACTTTCCCTAAGCTTCCTCTGTGTCACTGAGACTCTCTTCGGTTGGCAAGACTTTACACTGACCAAAGCTTCCTTTTGCCAAATTTTGTTGTCGCCAAGACCTTTCTGTAGTCATATCGATTCATTTTCTTTGTTCCACATGTGTTGTCGTAGCATTCTCTTGTCGAGGAGATGTCCTATAGAAACCCTATGTCTCGGCGAAAGCCTCTGCATGTTCTTTCTTTGGTCACCGAGACTTATTAATTCTCTCATTGAAGACCACTGATAGAATCCCTTTGTGGCATGTTAGTGTGACTTTATGAATTCACCGAGACCATATGCCGAAGAATATGACTCCTGCCGATGCCGCTTTTGTCACTATGACCTCACCTCTTCGGCCAGACATTATGCCGAAGGTTTTATCCTTCAGCGAACCTTTGATTTCATTTGGGGCCTCCTTCCTAGTCGCCGAGACTCCTGGCGACCCTTTCGTTTCGCTGAGACCTTAACACTTCGGCCAGACTTTACACTAAAGGTGAACCACTCTCCCCAACATATGTTCTTATCGGCGATCGACAAGACTTTGAGATTTTGTTGAGACATCTCTTTGAAGACAAACTCCCATCGAAGTATTGGACTCTTCTTGTTAGTCAGGGAGACTTTGTGAACTCGCCAGAGAAAACCTTTCACCAATATACGAATCCCTTTGACACCGGTCAGTGAGACATGGAGATTTCGCCAAGATCCTTCCCCAAAGATAGACTTATGTCGATAGGAAACTCCTAGTCGCCGAGACAATGAATGATGTCTTGGTGATAGACGCATGTATGTGATTTTTGATTGCCATGGCATTTCTGGGGTCTTGCCGAAATGTAACACAGATGCATGTTGAGCAGAATGCACTGGTAGTAGGCAAGACATCTGCAAGGTCTTGCTGACTTTCTTCTTAGCTGATTTTTATGACCAACTGAACTGGGGAATGCATTCTAGCTGAGCTCCCTTGACAAATACCATCCTGTATGTGATTTAATCCTGCATTCAATGAAGAAAACCACAATAAAGATCACATAGACAGAAGTTAAATAATAAAAAATCATCATTGAAATGAATCCTATGTCAGTAGGGTACCGTTAAATTTTCAAACAAAATGATCATACAAATAGTTCAGGTTTCAGGTCGACCCGCAGAATCCAAGCCAGGGAGGAATTTCAGAGAATTCTGAGTCAGGCAAATTCGAGCGGAATGAACATGAAAACACGCATTAGAAACTTAATCAAATCATTATCAAACCAGGAACAACATGTGAGATCTCAAAATAGCATCAATTAATCATAAAATGCATCACCATTTATTAGCTAGCCTTACTACTCCATACTTCTTCACATTCCACTAGATTCCGGGGAAATCCGCACAGGACGAATTTCCACAAAGGAGAAGACATCCCGAAAAATCCAGAACAAATAGGGAAGAACGGATTTCGGGAAAAATTCGGAAGAGAAGGAAAACCGCGAAAAAAGAAGACATTCTAGCAAACCCAGAACAAACAAGGAACAATAGATTTCAGGAAAATCCGGAAGAGAAGGAAAACCGCAAAAAAATAAGACATCGGGAAAATCTGGTCCACGCGGAATTTTACGAAGACCAAAAATCCCTGAACAAAAAACGTTCAACCAGAGTTCGATCAAGATCCAGGAAAATCTGAATGGGATGGAAAATCCCGAACTCGGGAGAAAACCCAAAGAACCCCAAGAGCAAAAGCGAAAACCAAAGGCAAAGAAAACAAAAGAAAGGGGAACCTGTTTTGTTCCAAATCAAAATGGGGTGGTTATGCAGGGCATAACAGTAGGGATAGATAAATTCCTAGTTTTTGAAAAATACCCTCTTCACATTGTGTTCACCAAAATGTAGGGAAGGGGGATTCACTACTCATGATTTCTCTTCATCAAAGAGCCTCATGGGGCGAACTGCCCTAAACTACCTCAAGGAACAATGTGAAATTTTTAGAATTGGAAAGAGCAGATCACAGAGATTTTCTAGACAAACTACAAGCTCTTGACCAAAGGATGTTAGTGCAGAATACAGACAACAGTGCAGTGCATTGGTGTCCCATAGGTGCACTAGCGTCTCGTAAGGAACAAAAAGAGAGTTTATCATAGGAAATAACAAAGTGGCTACTTCTACTCTAATTGCTAAGAAATCTTGGAATGTGAGAATATAACAAAAAGTAGTAAGACTAGAATAAGATGAAGTAAATGATAAAGAGAATGGAGAAAGAGAAGATGCTCAGAACCACGCAAGTGATGAAGCCTCCAGTAGATGAATGTATTCAAAACCTGCATGTATAATATCTAGAGAAAGTGATGGGGTTGTATAGGGGTTTTCCTCAGTCGAACCCCCATTTTGGTGTTCCCACCTCCACAAACAGCTAGATAGAAAGAGAGTGTAACCGAAATGGAAAAAAGTGTGTGGTGAAGGAAAAACCCGCTTCAGGAGTAGAACCCGCACCACCAAGTATGAGTGATAAAATAAAACCCCACTCGAGGAGGAGAACCCGTATCACAAAAGAGGTGATAAAAAAATCCCCGCTCAAGGAGGAGAACCTGTATCACAAAGTATGAGATGCAATAGCTAGGGGATATGGAATCCCAAGATGCTCACAAGCATGAGATGAAGGAGATGAAGTTGTGAGAGTGAAGCTAAGAGAGCTTGAAAGTGCTTGAAGCTGCTATAGCAAGTTATATGGAGTTGTGCAAGCAAGAGCTGAAGTGTAGAAGGCTAAAGCCAAAGCAAGAGAGAAGCTAGAAGCAAAAGAGAGTTAGAGTGAAGATAGAAGCACTTAGAAGAATGGATCCAGAGGAAGTTAGAGGGTAAGTGCACAAAGTTGAGTCCACGAAACGTGGAAGTTTTTGCCTTAGGCAAAATAATGAATTCGGCTTGCAAAAAATAGGATCCCGCTTTTTAATAAACGGGATCCCATTTAGCTTCGGGATCCTGAGCCTAAATTTAAAAAACGGGATCCCATTTTTGGAAAATTTTCAAAATGGGATCCCGTTTTGAAATTCCCACGAAAGTGGAAATTTTTTTAAAATTTCCATTTTCGAAAGTTTTCAAAAGCGGGATCCCGTTTTGAAAACTTTTGAAAATTTTCGTTTTTGGAAGAATTTCAAAACGGGATCTCGTTTCATAGAACCATAAAAAATGGCTTTTTTATGAAACGGGATCCTGTTTTTTAAATTATGAATTTTTGGCAGGTTTTTTGTCTTTTTTTTTGTTCGAAAAATGGCTTGGGGACCCGAACCTAAGCTTTGGACCTGGTTTGACCTGCAACTTGAAGGTCTTGTTAATGTCACAAGAAAATAATGACTTTGGACATATGTTTGAAGACCTATTTTGCATAATTTTTTTACAAAATTAAAACCCATTATAGATGAGATAGTGCAGATTCCAAATATGTAATTTTTTTAATAATTTGATTATTTTTTCTATTTTTCAATTAATTTCTAATGAAACTAGTCCATAAACTTGAATTATCAAGTTTTTTTAGTATTTTAATAACTTTTGATCAACATAACATTTTGACGAATGGATTGCATGAGAACAAACTTCAGACAATTCTTTTCAGTTTAAAAAAAAAAATCAAAAAATGATAAGTTTAGGTCATCTTATGCGTGTAGTACACGACGATTTTTCAAAGCGACAAATATGCCTAATAAATATTTAATTAAAAAAAAAAAATCAATAAAAAATTATAAAAAAATATTGAAAACAAGCTTTAGTGAGTCACAAATCTTTCCCAAAAGGATTTAGAAAAATATGATAATTTAGGTCAAAATATGGATGTCGTACTCGTGCATGGTATGGTATAAAAAGTGACTTTTAAACAGTGGTTTTTAGAAATGCCTATTGAAACTCAATTTTTACAATCTGGGTATTGAAATAAATTACATATTTGGAAACTAGACTCCGAGTACTACATTTTATGGTTAGTGAATTTTTTGAAGATTCCATCTCTAAGTGCTTCAAATTTTAAGGTTAAATGTGTCAAATTCTGAAAATCAGGGAAAACACTTCCACTTTTTGGCCAAAAAGTGGACTCAACTTCTTGCACACACCCTAGAGAGTAAAATGAATTGAAAGGATAGCTTTTAATGAGGAAAAGAAGCTTCTCCAGCTGTTACAAGGTGTTCTGGCCATTACCACCAACAAAACATGAGGACAAGTGGCAAGCATACTCAAAGATAGCCATTTGAGCGTTGAAAATGTCACAGGATGCTAGCATGTCGCGTGGGCATTTGCACGACATGCTAATGTCCGGACATGTCACGCTACAAAACGACGTGAATAGAAAAAGCAAAAAGTTGGATACAAAGCTGACGCACGAGTTGAGCATCCTAAGAAGGAAAAGAGGCTAATGCAAGGGCTAAAATGAGCCTACACAAGATGCTAAGGGAGTGGACACTAAGGGTATGTGTAGGATCATGATGGGCCAAAAAGTGGCGATATGATGGGTATTTGTAGGGTATGTGAATGACAAATTTTTTTTCCCAAAATTGATGAAACAAAAAGGGTTTTTAAAAGAGATTCTCAGCTTTCGACCAATATGGATTATGCTTTACTTTGAATTTAATAAAAAAATATTATTCATTTTCTATTTGAATCATGACTAAAGTCTTGATTGATAGGCTGATTGAAAAACAACTATAGCTTTCAAACGGTATCACATTTTTTGAATCCAAAGTATGTGTCACATTCTATGCTTTGCATACTATAAGATTGAAACATAAATGAATTTCATGAAGTTTTGACCAAGTTAAGGTGGTCAGACATACAAGTTTTATATTTTTTAAAATTTGTAATAAAAAAATTATAATTAATTATTTATTTGGAAAAAATTACAAAAAAATATGTATCACATTCAGACATGAGTCCTCTACTTATATCTAAAATATTATATAAAAATATTATCATTTTATTGTGGTTAGGGTAGTCAAACAGGACACCTACTTCTTATTTTTTCCACGAAATTTAAGTACTCGCATTGAAATTTCAAATTTTTAAAACAATGTTTAAAAAAAAACCTAGTAGTTGAGAAACTACATTCAATTTGCTATGGATTCTATTCTTACATATATTTTTGAAATAATATAGATAACTTATTCAAATTTTTACGTCAAGTTGTCTAACTCTGATTTTTCTTAAATTTTTGCCACTTAAGGGCCTATTTTTCCCATGATGATCCTACACATACCCCTAAAGTAGATGAAAGAATGTATACGAAATTACAAGGGGTGCAATTTTACGACCATATAGAAGTAAAAAGGGGATTTGGGAATAAAATAAAATAAATAAATACATGTATTTATTGAATTTAATAGATGAATGGAACACCATGCTCTAGGATAGGTAAATTAATTAAATTAATTAACTTAGGATGAGACTCATAAAATAGATAAAAGATTCGAGATATTAATTAAATAACAAAACACTATTTAATTTATACAAGTGATAGAAATTAGTCAAAAAAGGATAAATTGACCAAATGAAATTGGTCAATTTTATTCTACAATAATCAAGGATGACACCAAAAAGAGAGCATTCTTAGAGCAATGGGCAAAATTTTAAAAATGGTGAATGGTTTCAGAATCTCAGGAGACCTCGGGGGTTTTAGGGCTTTTGTAGCTCCGAAGGAAAGACTACGGCTAGATAGAGCATTGCCACATCATGAACCTTTTCCAGGCATAAGACTCTTTTTCGTCCACTGAAAAAAATACCGGAAAGGCCTTCTTCTTGGAATAATGGGAAAATTTCCAAAGATGGTTATCAAAATCAGGGATACCGAGGTACTAAGAATTTTCATAGAGGCCCACAAAAGAAAACTAGGCTAAACATTGTCACATCAGGAGCCCATTATAGGCCTTTTTACCGCTTCCCAAACTTCATCCCACCAAATCAATCTAGAAACTGTAATGGTCAAGTCTTAGAAAGAGGAATTTGCTATTAGTCTTCTTGAGGACCCTAGAGGTCTTGAGGACCACAATCTCAAGGCTATTAGAAATCTACCAACCCAAGAGCTTTCATGAGACACAAAATGGTTTTCCATCCTTGGAAAAAGCTTAGCCATGAAAAATAAGAGGTGTTTGATATTTTTGAAATGGAAGAAGGGAAAAAAGAGAACTAGTCACAACTATCTTCTAAAAAGTCTTTGTGGACAGACATTGCTTTTGGGTTGAAAACCCCACTATCTCATCCAAACTCAATCCATATTAAGTTCGCACTGCGAGACTATTTGTTTTCTATAGATGGGGTGCCCTTCAATCTAAAGCCCTCATCACATTGTACTTCTAAGAATACAGTTTTGGAAGAAGGAGCTATACCCACATAATAGAAGTAGGGTACCGAATTTGGCTACAAAAAGATATGGAGGAAGGAGGACCCCAACAAGTCATAGGAAGCTAAGAAGAGGGAGGCCATCCCTATTGAAAAGAAACTATAGCAACAAAATTTGTCATCATAGGGGACCACGGAGAAGGGAGACCTCTCCCTAACCCTCTTAGAGGATTACCTTGACACCCAAACTCAGGAGCTTCGTCAAACGATGTTGATTTGTAAGTTTTGAAAACATAGCCTTGATTTGAACTCTTTGAAAGAATGGGTATTTGAGCTATGGGAAGGTGCTAACTAGGTTTTTTACATAAATAAGGGCTCTAGTTTCTTGTCCTCTTCTCTAAAAAAAACACAGAGAGAATGCTTTTAAAGTTAAATCCTAGTTTATGCAAGGTTTAGGTTTATACATGCAATCTTGGGTCCCAAATTTTAAATCCGCATTAACATCTACAAAATATGTCCCCTTCTGGATCCAATTGTGTACCCTACCCTTAGAATATAGCAAACTTGAAATCATTTCAAGATACTTGCTAATCAAATGGGGATTTTCTTGAGACATGATAATTTTTTCTTCAAAAATCCCAGTTGCCTAATCATGGTTTGTGTTTTACTACACTGTTAAAGATTTCCCTAAAGAATTGCATATCAAATCCAAATATGGGATATGGAAATAGGGCATCTTCATAGAAACACAAGAAAATAGTTGTGTGAAATGTCATAGATTGGGCCACTTAGGAAAGGATTGCAAGGAGGATTGATCATATATCAAACAAACAAAACAAATAGGAATAAAAAAGGATATAAGCTTTAAGGGCCCCTCTGATTTAGTGACTTTGGGAGAAGAATGCAAATCTGCTAGAAAAAATACAACCCCTCCACCCAAAGTGAACATAAACAAAGGAAATGGTGGTTCTGAAGGTTGCATCATTAGGACCAAAAACTTAAAGGCAGTAATTGCCCCAAGGATCACATTGAAAAAAGGATTCATTCTCATCTTTGCTAGTGCATCCATGTATGCTCCAAGAGTCAATGTGAACCCATTTTTTTGAATCCCTCAACAAACCTCACCTCGGGTAGAGCACTCAACTTGGCTCTTACACCAATTCACATGGCCAATAGACCATCCATCAACTTGCTCTATATTGAGGAAATTGTGAAGTCACTTGTGTTTGATAAGGACATAAGAGGTGTGGCAATTGAGCAAGCATAAGAGATTGAGGAAATACATGAATTTATATCTGCCACCCCCCACCTAGACACGGAATTTATGGATACACCCATGTAGCAAGATTGATTGGAGTTCATAGAAGATGATAAACCAAATATTCTAAACTTTTCCAACCTATTCCAAGCTAGGAAATTGGAAGAATTAGCAAAAAAATATTTTAACATCAGTAGGATCATAGATCAATGACAAAATAGTAGAGGAAACAAGGATAGAGGCATATGATTTTGACGAATCCTATATTTTTTCCATATCTTAGACTCCAAGTGCACAAGCTATTAAAAAGAAGACACTAGGTAAGAGAGGTAGAAAGTCCCATGCAGTGAAGCTTTAGGAGGAAATTGAAGCAGGTATCCAAGCAACCTTGGATGGTAACATAAAGGTGGTTCCCCTCTAGGAGCCTAGATCGAGGAGAGTGTGTTGATATCCTCAAGCATAATCAAAATTGTATCATGGAATGTTAGAGGCATCAATGCCTCGAACAAAAGGGACCAATTCAAGCATTAGCTTGAGGCTTGTGGGGCAGACTTGATTATTTTGCAAGAAACAAAGTTTTCCAACATTTGACATGTTTGAAGGGACAATTAAAAAATGGTAAAATGTTCTGCTACACACTTACCAACCCAAGGCACTTCTGGTGGCTTATCCACCCTCTAGAATCCCAAGACAATAACAATATACTGCATTTCTAATGATAAAAACTAGTAGTTAATGAAGGTAACCCACTTTGAATTGAATTTTTGGCTGATGAATGTGTACGATCCATCAACACTAGCTAAGAAGATGTTTTGGGATAACTTAAAACAAATACTAGATCAAATAGGAGTGGATAGAACCTTAATTGCAGGTGGTTTTAATGTCATAGTCTCTCCACAAGAAAAGAAAGGTGGGGACGAGTTCTCTGCTTTTATTTATGACAATGCAGTCCAAAATATTTTACCAGCTAATGAAAAATTTACTTGGACACACTAGAGAAATAATTTTCTATAGATTTTGGAAATATTAGACATGTTTCTAGCTTCTCCTAACTGGGATTTTGGAGATTATTCCTTATCCTAAAAAAATCTTCCTTTAACAGTCTCAAATCACTATGCAATTTCACTTTTAATGTGTCAACAAAATGTTAGGGCCACCCACACAAATCATCCTTGAAATTTGAGAGTATGTGGTTCAGGAATCCATAATTTTCTTTGCTACTTTAGCAATGGTGGAAGGATTCCCCTTTTATAAAAGGTTTCAGGATGTACCAATTATATAAAAAGCTTTAGTATGTTAAACAATAAATCAAAGCTTGGAATAGAAATGTATTCAAAAATATTTTTTTCTCAAAAGGAGGTGGTTTTTGAACAACTATCTAAAGTAAATGAACACATCATTTCCCATGGACTAGATGTGACATCATATGATCAACAAAAAAGGTTATAGTTAGAATGATCAGAATTGCTTGCAAGAGAGGAAACTTATTGGCAATAGAAGTCTAGGGAGCTCTGGCTAAAGGATGGGGATAGAAATAAAAAATTCTTCCACATATCCACGTAGATAAAAAGATCTCAAAGTTCAATCTTCTCAATCCTTGACAGTATTGCAGATGAATTTCTTAAGGAGCAAAACATACATAATGAAGGTGTCAAATTCTTCACAAATTTATTAACTACCTTAGCCCCACAAGTATTTGATAGGGTGAGGAAAGAGCTTCTGGAGGCTATCCCTACAATAGTACAACAAGAGGAGAATGATCAATTCATGAAAACCTTCACCTTAGAAGAGCTTAAAATAGTATTTTTTTTCTCTTCAACTAGATAAGGCCCCTAGACTAGATGGCTTCACGACTTTATTTTTTCAAAAGTGTTGGATTTTTTTTGGGAATGATCTCCTTCATGCCTTAGAAGAATCTTAAAAAATGGGAACTATTCTAAAGAAATTCAACCTAACACACATAACAATCATTCCCAAGGTCAAAGCTCTTCATAATTTTTCAGATTTTAGACCCATCTCACTTTGTAACACCGTATACAAGATATTTACCAAAGCTATGTATCTTAGATTCCAATAGCTCCTACCCAAGATTATTTCAGAAGAACAAGGATGATTTATCTCGGGGAGGGAAAATACAGAAGGAGTGTTGGTTTCCCATGAAGTCCTGCACTCAATAAATACCAATAACTTTCCCTCCTTCATAATAAAATTGGATATGATGAGAGCATATGACAGAATTGGCTAGGATTTTCTCATTCATATTTTAAAAAAAATTGGGTTCAGGCACAAATGGTGTAAATGGGTGTACTTATGCTTGTCAACAACAAAATTCTTAGTCATTATTAATGGATCACTAGTAGGTTTTTCAACTCCACTCAGGGAGTTAGACAGGGATACCCCTTGTCTCTAATCTTGTTTATCATACTAGCAGAAGCATTAAGCAAATCCATTCATCAAGCCAGAAATCAAGGCATCCTAAAAGGTATATCCTTGCCATCAAAAAGCATAATGGTCTCCAAATCCCTATTGGCAGATGACACCCTTTTTTCTAGGAAAGCATCCCTTGAAGAAGCTAAACATCTCAAGGTCAACTTGGATAAATACTCAACAACATATGGACAAAAGTTAAATGCATCCAAATCAAAGATTTATATTTTCAACTCAAAGGTAGTGTTGAAAAGGAAAATTTTAAAACACCTTGGTTTTCAACCAACAGAATTGCCTTGTTCTTATCTGGGAATACCCTTCTTCTTAGGAATGCAAATAAGGTATCATATTGGAAAAAAGTAATCCAAATAATTTAGTCTAGAATCTCCTCATGGAAGGGCCACAAGTTGTCTCTCTTAGGAATAATGTTAATGGTGAAATTAGTCTTCTCCACAATCCCCAACTATTACATGGCAGTTTTGAGAGCTCCAAAGTTAGTAATATCAAAAATAGAGAAATTAATTAGAGGTTTTTTGTGGAAGGGAAACATGGACAACAAAAGGAAAATACCATTGGTTGCAATAGAGAAAATCTGCATGGATAAATACAAAGGTGGGATAGGGATCCATAATTTGAATGCTAAGAACTTGTCTTTAGGGGAAAAAATTGTATGGCATATGTACTCTAAACCCCACTCAAAGTGGTGTAGAATAATGCAGAAGAAATACTTGGACAATGACTCCAAAAGTAGGATATTCACCATTTCAAATCCCCCAACAGGATCCACAATGTGGAATTTTCTAATTGAGTGCAGGAAAGTAATTACTCCTTATTTAACATGGGAAATATATAGTGGAGAAGAGACACTATTTTTGGAAGACTTATGGAATTTCTTCCCTCCTTTGGAGACAACACCTAATTTGCAAATAGCACAAGAAGTTCTACATAGAAATTGGGGTAGGAAAGTGAAAGATTACTTTGGAATGATAGATGAAATATTTGGAAAAATCACATGGAAAAACTTTTCCACATTGTCGATTCCTTTTGACCAAAGGACTATACTGGAGAAGCTCCTAAAGGAAAGGGTAGTATTTAAGTCTGATAGTCTTGACAAACTGTTATGGGCACCTTCAAAAATAGGTGAATACTTAGGGTTATAAAGTGGTCTCAAGTAACAGGAGAACCTAAAATCTCAAAGGGCCTTTTCATTCTACTAGAATGCAATGACACTTTCAAAAGCTGGCTACTTTGCTTGGCTTGCACTCAAAAATAGGATCTTAACCAGTGAAAAATTATCAAAATTCGGAATATCTGCCCCTTTCTCATGTGTGTTATATTATGAGTCTTTGGAGGATGCCAACCATTTATTCACACAATGCAAATTTTCTCAACAGTGTGGGTCTTTCATCCAAAACAAACTAAATTGGTATTCCCCTTTGCAAAATTCACTCTAGGCAATATTCTCCAATTGGCCGGTATTATATAAATCTTCATTTTTTTCTTGTATTTGGAGGGTAGCACCAACAATTATAATTTGGGGAATTTGGTGGGAGAGGAACAAACAAATATTTAGAAAACAAATAACAGTGGTGGACCAGGTTTTGGTAGCTATAGAGAAATCAGTTTCAGAGCTTGTAAATGCATATATCCTAAAAACTAAGTTAGTTTCATCTACATTTACAGATTGGGATGCAACCTTGCTCAAAGGTTGGAAGTATTTTTTGTTACCATTTAAAGGAAGCCTTCACCAACCACAAAATTAGAATATTGACAAAAATACCATTTGATGGATTCCTCCCCCACAAAGTTCTAGTAAGTTAAACTTTGACAGAGCCTCCAAAGGTAATCCAAGTACATATCAAGCTTAGGGATAGTGATCAGGGACAGGAAGGGTGAATTGGTTGAAGCTAAATTGATTAGGTTACCTTAAGGCACAAATAATATGGAAGAGGAACATGGTTTACTCTTTGGGCTCAAGATGGAGATTGACTAGAAAATCTCAAAAATTCAAGTAGAGCGGGACTCTTTACTAATCATAAACGCATGTAAAGAAAGGACTCAAAACTGGAAGTTGCATAACATCGTACAATAGGTATGGGTATTATTGTCCAAATTTAAAAGCATACATATTAAGCACACCTATAGGGAGGGAAACAAATTAAATGACCTTTTGGAAAACATGGCCTATGAGAAAAAGGAAGAAGTGATCATATTTGACAAAGCAAGTATTAACAAGAGTGAGCAACTAAAGACAATCCTCTTATCAGAAAAAGGTGAGCATATTGGGAATGGGATTACCACCTAACATTGATTCAATTGTAGCACGTTGCAAGGATGAGTAAAACCAAAGGAGTTGGCCATTAAGATGAAGCTCATGGCCAGTTGATAGTTGACACAAGTCAGAAAGGATGCAACATGATAATGTCATGCGTAAGCATGCCACAAGAGACCTACATGGGGATTAGGAAGTTTTTCTTCATCAAGATGGGTCAGCATTTGGGAACCAATTCATCCCCTTCAACATTGTTCAAATACCCTACAACCCACCCAAAAGAGACCAACTGAGCAATGAAATACCATAGTTTATTCTAGCGTGTCTTCTTGCACGTAAAAAAGGACCATTATCATTGAAAAGTAGGAGGACCAACCACACCAAGGCTCTAGGTCACAAAGAGCTGAGAGTAGAAGGCTTCCCTATCTTACCTCAAGATAAGAAAGTGTTTAGGTTAAGAATAGATAATGAAGAGCACTCTCAAGTGCTTTTATCACTCTACTGATCCAAATACTTGAATAGGGCTAGACGAGCCGGTTTATGGAATCTGAATTGTACCTCAAACATCTCTCTATCTGAGGATGATAGTGCGGGTCAAGGATGACACTGTGACATGCTGGCATCTCTCTGGGGTGCTAGAGTTTGTATGACCATAAAGTGAAAAGTATAGTAGGGAAAACCAAAAAACCTACTTACAACCTAGCTAATAAAGTTTAACAAAATGGGAAAAATAATGAAGTACAATAAATGACTATAGAAATGATAAAGGAGATAGAGAAAAAAAAGGTGACAAGGTTCAACTCACTGAAAGTCTAGCTCACCAACAAACTCCACACACTTGTACACCTACACACAGCCAAGAGGGAAAAATGTTGGGCTGTATAGGGGTTTGCCTTAGTCAAACCCTTGCTTTGGTGTTTCCACCTCCACGGACAGCTAGGAAAGCCATGAGATAGAAAATGTGATAAAGGAATTAAAGGAAAGGAATACAAAATAATAACAACAACGTTATGCTACATAAATCAAGAAGCAATATCACCTTCTCAATCGAGGTGCCCTCAAGCACATAGAGAAGGATGCAAACTTGGTAAGGTCTACATTGTCGCAACAACAAAGAAGCAGTCCCTCTGGACACCAAGTCACAACTCCAATGGTGGAAAAAGTGTAGCAAGATGGATGGAATTGCTCAAGGAAAATGCTATGAATTGCTAAGAGAATGAAGTTGAATGCTCAAGATATTGTAGAAGTGTGAATGAAAGTGAAATGGATGTATTTAAGTACCAAAATGGGAGGGAAGGATTTTTTTTTTGGACTGGTTGGTCGACATAGAGATATTACGCTTCATTCCCAAAGGAGAACGTAATGTCCCTACAGACTTGAGTGGCAAGAGTCTATTAGAGATGACAACACACTGTGCAGACGTCTATGCACCATGCTCACGTCCCCAAAAAAATTCCCCCATTGACACAAAAGACAAGCTCCAAATGGATGCAAGGTAGATGGGTGATGTGGAATTTTGCATTCGGGTTTGATTTTCTAAGGTGGAGGGTTGCAAAAGGGGAATTTACACAAGGGTGAAAATTTACTCGTATAAATTTTTCCCCCACTTTAGCAAACATGAGTGTCAAGAGATGTTTGGTAAAGTAGATCAAATAGTTTAGCAATGTATACCTAAACCATTGAGGAAGCATACCACAATCTGGCGATCTCAAAAGAGCAAGGCAGGAAAATAACTCCATAGGTACTCTCTCCTAAGGAGGTTTGAACAAAGAAGTTCATAGCTCTTTGGAACTATAGAGTTGAACAAAGTACACCGAAGGCCCACAAACCAACGATGAAAAAACCTCACAGGATGTAAGTGCTACACAAGCCCTCAGACCTACAAAGAAGATGCCCCATAGGTACTCTCTCCTAAAGGAAGCCTAATGTAAGGGGACTTCACAGAGTTGGAATGGAAAGCAGCTTCACAAGTGCACCTACAAAGTAACATTTTAATCCATAGATAAAACATGTTAGAAAAAAAAGAGTAGCCACATAGGAAAACAAGCAAACATTTACACAGATAGTCAAAAATTTGAAGGAAGAGCTTCCAAAGGGGTCCTTCAAGAACCCTTCAAAAGAAAAGGGGTCCACTCAAGGGATGCACAATTTGAAAGTGAGATTTTTTTTCACAAATCGATTCAACATCAAGGAATCCTTTCGAAAGTTGTTGACTTCACCAAGGAATTGAAAGAAATAAAATGCCCCCTCATGAGGGGAAGGTTGAGGCTTCTCCCGTAGGAAAATTTTCTCCCTCCTTGGAGGAAATTTTTTCAAGTTCTTTCTTTACGAACCCATGACGAAAAAAACATGTTCCGCTATGGGTCCTTGTTAAGAATGTGATTTTTGAAAAAAAAATTTGAAAAGATTTTCCAAAAAAGATTTGTTGGCCACTGAATATGTTTTCTAAAAATTCAAGTTGACATGATAGCCCCCCCTTAGGATGGTGCATGCTAAATCAGAGGCACATCCCTAAGGAATGAATTTAAGCAAGAAGTGAAGTTGTGGCCATAAAACATAGCGAGATGTCACCATGGTAATATTTTTGTACAGCGAGGACAACACATAAGCACCGGTGATCCCACAATAGTAGTTTACAATTTTTTGCCAGGCTGGACACTGAAATTATTATTTTTAACTAAATCTTCACATTGGGGCACCTATAGTGGCTAAACCGTGAGGAATTTGAAGATGATGTAAACTAGAGTCTCATCAAATTTTATTTGTAGATTCTAAAAATATTTTTCAATTTTTTTGGAATCATATTGAATTCCTTTTTCCATCTCCCATGAAAAATGGTTTTCAGAAAACAACATTTTCAAAAAGTGACACACCATATAATGCATAACTTTTTTTTCCATGAAGGATAAAATTATAATTCTTTCAAATTTAGATTTGTAGATCTCTAGTGCTTCCACTTAGTTAGATAGTTGTTTATTGAATATTTTTTCTTTAATCAAGTTTGAAGTCAAACCAATTGCAATTTAGACATAGCGCGACCGTATAGCATAACTTTTTTTGTATATATGAAAATTCAATTTTATTTTTTTGTTGGATCAAGGACTTCAATATCTGGTGCACTCATATTTTTCAATTTATTTTTTTCATAATATGCTATTTTTCCACATGTGCAGAACAAATACCTTCATTTTCGATGAAGAACCAATGTTTAATAAAACTAAAAAAAAATACATAATCAAATCAAAAGATATTAATATTATATTCATTGGATAGCTCATTCCGAGACCTACCTGATTCCAAATTGGTTTTTGAAGACTCCTCCATTTTCATCCTCAACCCGAGCTCTGAAGCATAAAAAAATTGACTTTTTATGTGTCTTGGAAGGGGAATGAGGGGCAAGGGGGGTTCGAACGAACCCCTAGGAGTTCGCCCAAACCCAAAGGGGTTCGCTTGAACCATGGTTCGGTCAAACCCTAGTTCGAGCGAACCCCTTCAAGGGGGTTCGGCCGAACCCCTTTGCTATGCATTTGGGTTTTTGTTTTTGCAGCAAAAATTCAAAGGGTTCGCTTGAACCCTAGTTCGAGCAAACCCCTAATGGGTTCGCTCGAACCATAGGTTTGTACGAACCCCAAAATAATTTTTTTTGCTTTGGGGTCATTTTTTGAGAGTTTTCCTTCCTCACTTGAATTGTAAACCACTATTGTGGCTTTACCCCACCACAACATCACAAAGCAAGCATGTAAGATATGAGAGAAGCAATGTAAAGAAAGACAACATCACAGACAAGGGACATAGGGGCGATATGATATTTCGAGGTCAGAGCTATTCATAAATATATGTAAGTGTAATAATAGTATATTAATGAACTATCATTAACCCCCTATTGTATCAGACCATATGAAGAATCCACAAGAAGAAAAAATAAAAATAAAAAATTGGGTCAACATGGAAGGGAAGCCTAAATTCCCCCAACACTTGGCATCATCCCCAATTGTCAAAAATCAATACACATAATAGAGGAATAATGATGCCACAAATAGAGGAAGTTTTACGACACATAATCACTCATGTATCCAAGCACCTATAAGGGTGACAAGGATCGTCTAGTAACACATAACGCAAGAACAGGGGAACACAAACACACATACACACTCTAGACTACAAATATAAAGAAGAGGAAACCCCGTAACACTCATCAATCAAGTGGTCATCAGCCTCCTAATATAGATCATTATACGGGGAAGGTGGACGAGCCTGCAAGGGCGGAATGTGAAGGGGAAAATCCTTTGACCCCCCACAACAAGAGCCAAGGAAGAAGGCCCCACCAGTTCTTATCTACTTAGTTCTTGTGGGGTAATGGTTAGTGACTTTGTGTCAAGAGATGTTTGGTAAAGTAGATCAAATAGTTTAGCAATGTATACCTAAACCATTGAGGAAGCATACCACAATCTGGCGATCTCAAAAGAGCAAGGCAGGAAAATAACTCCATAGGTACTCTCTCCTAAGGAGGTTTGAACAAAGAAGTTCATAGCTCTTTGGAACTATAGAGTTGAACAAAGTACACCGAAGGCCCACAAACCAACGATGAAAAAACCTCACAGGATGTAAGTGCTACACAAGCCCTCAGACCTACAAAGAAGATGCCCCATAGGTACTCTCTCCTAAAGGAAGCCTAATGTAAGGGGACTTCACAGAGTTGGAATGGAAAGCAGCTTCACAAGTGCACCTACAAAGTAACATTTTAATCCATAGATAAAACATGTTAGAAAAAAAAGAGTAGCCACATAGGAAAACAAGCAAACATTTACACAGATAGTCAAAAATTTGAAGGAAGAGCTTCCAAAGGGGTCCTTCAAGAACCCTTCAAAAGAAAAGGGGTCCACTCAAAGGGATGCACAATTTGAAAGTGAGATTTTTTTTCACAAATCGATTCAACATCAAGGAATCCTTTGAAAGTTGTTGACTTCACCAAGGAATTTGAAAGAAATAAAATGCCCCCTCATGAGGGGAAGGTTGAGGCTTCTCAGTAGGAAAATTTTCTCCCTCCTTGGAGGAAATTTTTTCAAGTTCTTTCTTTACGAACCCATGACGAAAAAAACATGTTCCGCTATGGGTCCTTGTTAAGAATGTGATTTTTGAAAAAAAAATTTGAAAAGATTTTCCAAAAAAGATTTGTTGGCCACTGAATATGTTTTCTAAAAATTCAAGTTGACATGATAGCCCCCCCTTAGGATGGTGCATGCTAAATGCAGAGGCACATGACATCCTAAGGAATGAATTTAAGCAAGAAGTGAAGTTGTGGCCCGCAAAACATAGCGAGATGTCACCATGGTAATATTTTTGTACACGCGAGGGACAACACATAAGCACCAGGTGATCCCACAATAGTGGTTTACAATTTTTTGCCAGGCTGGACACTGAAATTATTATTTTTAACTAAATCTTCACATTCGGGCACCTATAGTGGCTAAACCGTGAGGAATTTGAAGATGATGTAAACTAGAGTCTCATCAAATTTTATTTGTAGATTCTAAAAATATTTTTTTCAATTTTTTTGGAATCATATTGAATTCCTTTTTCCATCTCCCATGAAAAATGGTTTTTTCCAGAAAACAACATTTTCAAAAAGTGACACACCGTATAATGCATAACTTTTTTTCCATGAAGGATAAAATTATAATTCTTTCAAATTTAGATTTGTAACTCCGATCTCTAGTGCTTCCACTTAGTTAGATAGTTGTTTATTGAATATTTTTTCTTTAATCAAGTTTCGAAGTCAAACCAATTGCAATTTAGACATAGCGCGACCGTATAACGCATAACTTTTTTTGTATATATGAAAATTCAATTTTATTTTTTTTGTTGGATCAAGGACTTCAATATCTGGTGCACTCATATTTTTCAATTTATTTTTTTCATAATATGCTATTTTTCCACATGTGTAGAACAAATACCTTCATTTTCGATGAAGAACCAATGTTTAATAAAACTAAAAAAACAAATACATAATCAAATCAAAAGATATTAATATTATATTCATTGGATAGCTCATTCCGAGACCTACCTGATTCCAAATTGGTTTTTGAAGACTCCTCCATTTTCATCCTCAACCCGAGCTCTGAAGCATAAAAAAATTGACTTTTTATGTGTCTTGGAAGGGGAATGAGGGGCAAGGGGGGTTCGAACGAACCCCTAGGAGTTCGCCCAAACCCAAAGGGGTTCGCTTGAACCATGGTTCGGTCAAACCCTAGTTCGAGCGAACCCCTTCAAGGGGGTTCGGCCGAACCCCTTTGCTATGCATTTGGGTTTTTGTTTTTGCAGCAAAAATTCAAAGGGGTTCGCTTGAACCCTAGTTCGAGCAAACCCCTAATGGGTTCGCTCGAACCAGTAGGTTTGTACGAACCCCCAAAATAATTTTTTTTGCTTTGGGGTCATTTTTTGAGAGTTTTCCTTCCTCACTTGAATTGTAAACCACTATTGTGGCTTTACCCCACCACAACATCACAAAGCAAGCATGTAAGATATGAGAGAAGCAATGTAAAGAAAGACAACATCACAGACAAGGGACATAGGGGCGATATGATATTTCGAGGTCAGAGCTATTCATAAATATATGTAAGTGTAATAATAGTATATTAATGAACTATCATTAACCCCCTATTGTATCAGACCATATGAAGAATCCACAAGAAGAAAAAATAAAAATAAAAAATTGGGTCAACATGGAAGGGAAGCCTAAATTCCCCCAACACTTGGCATCATCCCCAATTGTCAAAAATCAATACACATAATAGAGGAATAATGATGCCACAAATAGAGGAAGTTTTACGACACATAATCACTCATGTATCCAAGCACCTATAAGGGTGACAAGGATCGTCTAGTAACACATAACGCAAGAACAGGGGAACACAAACACACATACACACTCTAGACTACAAATATAAAGAAGAGGAAACCCCGTAACACTCATCAATCAAGTGGTCATCAGCCTCCTAATATAGATCATTATACGGGGAAGGTGGACGAGCCTGCAAGGGCGGAATGTGAAGGGGAAAATCCTTTGACCCCCCACAACAAGAGCCAAGGAAGAAGGCCCCACCAGTTCTTATCTACTTAGTTCTTGTGGGGTAATGGTTAGTGACTTTGTGAAGATCGCTGAAAGGGCCAAGACCTCATCCAAAGAGTTAAACATGCACTTCATAAGAGTGCCATGTGTTACCTCACTGGATGAGGGAGGTAGCACTTGAGATTCACTGCTAGGCTCATAGAATGACTCGGGAAGTAGTGGTGAAATCTGGGGATGTCAGAACCTCTTCTATTACTAGGGCATCACACGCTAACATAGAACCACCCTCTAAAGAAGGTAGACCCCTCTTTTTCCCCCCATTGCTAACAAGGCTATCCTCCATCTTCTACTTCATTGAAGGATGCAAGATCCCCATGGGCAAGGCAAAAGGAACGAATGAGGAGGATAAAATCATGGCAGACACCACTGAGGTGTTCGGCATGTCCCTAAGTTTAGAGAACAACAAGATGTCCGGGAGGGACATCAAGAGAGGAGGCTCGATTGAAGGAGCAATAAACACCTACACCTTTTTAGGGTTAGGGGTGTTTACACTTGTAGCAGGAGCCGGAAGTAGCTTTGGAGCTGACTGAACTGAAGCAGATGAGACAAGAGAGGAGGATACAACAACAATTCTCAAAACAAGAGCCATCAAATCCCCTTCCTTCCTCTGTAGAGTGGCCTGCTCAGCAACTAGAGCCTTTCGTCAATGCTTGTGCTCACACACAAGGCGATTCCTATGACTCCAAGAGCTAGAATGAAATATAAGGCTCTTGCTCGGCCATCAAAGTGTCCATCATGACTATTTTTGGTGGAGGGAGAGACTCTTGGATGAGAGCAGAAGGGAGAGATTAAGAAGAGGTTAGAAAAATAATGGGGGGAGTTGGCTCTAACTCCTCAGTGGCGGGCCTCTTCCCATTCATTGCCTTGGCGACAGGAGTAGTAGGAGGCTGTAGAGGCCTAGACATAGAGGACTCCCCACGGGGACCCTTCCACTTACCTTACAGGTAGGGCCATGTCCTAGAGGCAAGGTAGGAAGGTCAGATATCTAAATCTTCACTTTACACCAAGTAGGTACCATTGGACTCATGCAAAAACTAGAAGTAGTCATCCAAAACTCCTCTCTAGGAAGGAAGACAAAAGTGGCACCCTAAGGACAGGAAGACCTCTCCTTTCCCTTTTGAGAGGAGGTGGCAGCTTGCTATTGCGCTACTAGAGGAGTCACTTTCGGCTATCCTTTGTACCTAATTTTGTACTTTACATGTAGTTTTGGTAAAGTAGGTCCATTCTAGGAGGGAGCAGATTGATCAGGGTGGGCCAAAAATGATCCAATGAATAACCCCCATGTGATACCAATAGTTGATATACAGTGTCATGCATGACGTGCACGACACCTTCATGAGAGAACTTTAAACATTTTTGAATAACGAAAGAAATTCCATTCATTGAAGCTAGCCATGTGATGCCCAACTTTACCCTGAATAGATCACATTCTAAGATAACATCAAAAGTTGTATCCACGACCCTAGGTCCAGCTAGGATGGAAAGAGTTATATAGCCATATGGCTTAAGAGAGAGACCATTTTGGATACGTATGGTAGACTTTGTTTCTTCTTATTCCTCCCTCTACAACAAATTTAGCCATAACATCTTCTCTGTAATGACATTTACTCAGCTTGTGGGGTCAACTAGGACTCATGTCACAATTTTTCCATTGAGACGAGTAGGAATGTATAGAGGAGAGGGCTTATTGTTCAAGGGAAAGTCTTGTGAGGTGAAAGTCACATCGGGTGAACCAGTTGCAGGCTGTGGGGGGGAGTAATTGAAACCATGTTAACATATGCCAAGGGTTAAGGAGAAGCGTCAAAGTTGTCAATAATCAAATTCATAGAATGGGACAAAATTGGGTCCGTGTAAATCTACAACTCTCTATTGGCCTTCGCTACCAACTTATTCACATTTTTTTTCTTCCCATCAAGATGGATGGTATCGTCATCGATGAAATCCTATATCTCATGACACAGGCACATGCAATGCTTGGTATCATGCCCGTTAACATGATGGTATTGACAAAAAGTGTTCACATTATACCAATCAGGGTAAGGTTCCTTTAGAGGTCAGAGGTTTTCCAAAGTTATGATCTTATCCTTCAACAACTTTTGTAAAATGGAAGATTAAGATTCTGCTAGCTTTATAAACTTCTTGTTGCATTTGAGATTGTGATCGTTAATTGCGACAACTACATTCGCAATAAATTTTCCTTTTCCTGAAATGGACACAATAGACTTTCCTTCTAAATGGGAGTGCAAGGAAGATCCCCCAAATTGAACTACCATTTCCTGATACTCTCTCACTGTGGCACATAGATGCACAAAGGAAGGGTATTTCACTACCTAGGCAAACTTTTCCTGCCAAGCTAGCTGTAGGTTGCTTATGAACACCTTTTGCACATCAGAGTTGGGAAGCAGGTATGATATCTATGAAAAGAGTGCTTGGTATTATGCTATGAAGTTATTTATCTTCTCATTATCTCTCTGCTTACATCGGACAAGATTTGAGGTCATCTTCGAACCGACATTAGCCTAGAATTGATGGAAAAACTGATTGATGAGCTAATCAAATGAGAATATAGAATTACCGGGAAAGGAACAGTACCACTCAAGTGTTGTATCCTTGAGAGATTAAGGGGATGGTTTTTCCATTAAAGCATTATGATGAAATAAATTCATACATACGGCATTGAAGGAAGACACATGTGTCTACAGATCCCCTTTACCACCATATTTTTCAAACTTACGAATCTCCATTCCTTGTAAGAAGGAAGTACTCAAGATTACAACCAACAATGGGCTATGTTGGAAAAAAGGTTAAAAAATTAGTTGGGCAGAGGCTTGGGAAAGGATTGCCAACTGGTATTGCATTTGACCCATGTTTTGAGGAAGATCATTTAGAACAAGGTCAAAGGATGACAAAGGCCCAGTGGAACCTCCAGGACCTTCACCACCAGAACCACCTCTAGAGCCACTGCCGAAACCATTGCTAGATCCACCACCACTAGTAGGACTTCCACCAAAGCCACCTCGACTACCAAAACCACCACCATGGCCTCCTCCACTAGCGCCACCTCGCTACCAAAGCCACCACCACTCATTCCACTAGAGCCCCAACTACTAGGGGTAGTAAGAGGGGTGAAGCTAAAAACAAGGGGTATTTTACTCGCCTTGACAGTGTTAGGATTTTGAGAAGCAGAGGAAACACTAATCGAAGGGATTGTTTCGGCCATTTATACAAATGTGGTAAGCATCAAGACACATATTTTTCTCTCATAAGCATCGACCACCTCTCCTCAAGTAGTATCTGATCTAGTCTTATACGAGGGGATATAGGCTTCGATTAGATTAGTAAGGCCACGTAAGAACTCTATGACTATCTGATCCTTTCCTAACAAATATCTCATCTCACTAGTAAGTCTAGTAGCTCTCGCCATGTTCGACGCTTTCTCCAAATGATTCACAAGGTCTAATAGTCTGTTATCCAATGCCCTAAGGTTTTATGTAGGTATATGCACAACATCATCCTCGTCCACAGACATAGCTGTAAGCAATGTTGGAGGGGTAGGAGCATGAGTGGTCTTGTCTATGAAACCCATCTCGTTGGTAAAGCCTGTAGGAAAACCAATAGTAAAGTTAGTAGCCAAACCAGTAGAAAAACTGGTGGTAAAATTTGAAGTGACCTTCGCCTTTTCCTTTGGTAGGTGTCACACACTCCTAACAATGTACCCAGAAGTCATGGACTAGGTTGTGATGCTCATAAGCCTTCACAACACTTAGGTTTATAACAGTTGCCAGGTGTGAAGGAAAAAGTCTCAACACAAACAAATGGATAGACGTTGTTCATGTCAGGTTCACCAAAATGTAAGGTAGGGGAACCAACCACACCAAGGCTCTAGGTCATAGAGAGATGAGAGCAGAAGGCTGCCCTATCTTACCTCAAGCTAAGTGGGTGTTTAGGTCAAGGATAGAGAATGAAGAGAACTCTCAAGTGCTACTGTCACTCTACTGATCCAAATACTTGAACGGGGCTAGATGAGCTGGTTTTTGGAATCTGAACTATACCTCAGACAAATCTCTATTCGAGGACGACAACATGCCCATCAAGGAAGACAACGCGACACACTGGTGTCTCTCTAGGGTGTTGGTGTCCGTATGGCCAAAAAGTGAAAAGTACAGTATGGAAAGCCAAAAAATCTACTGACAACCTATCTAATAAAGTTTAACAAAATGTATAGAATAATGAAGTACTATAAATGAATATAGAAATGATAAAGGAGATAGAGAAAACAAAGGTGACAAAGTTCAACTCACTGAAATTCCATCTCGCTAGCAAGCTCCATGCACACGTACATCTACACTTAGCCAAGAGGAAAAAATGTTGGGTTGTATAGGGGTTTGCCTCAGTCAAACCCCCGCTTTTGTGTTTCCTCCTCCACAGATAGCCAGGAAAGCCATGAGATAGAAAATGTGAAAGGAAATAAAGGAAAGGAATACCGAACAATCACAATGTTATGCTATGTAAATCAAGAAACAATATCAGCTTCTCAATCGAGGTGCCCTCAAGCATGTAGAGGAGGATGCAAACTTGGTAAGGTCTATGCAACCACAACAATGAAGAAGCAATCCCTCAGGACACTGAGCCACAACTCCAATGGTGGAAAAAGTGCGGCAAGATGGATGAAATTGCTCAAAGAAAATGCTATGAATTGCCAAGAGAATGAAGTTAAATTCTCAAGAGATCATAGAAGTGTGAATGAAAGTGAAATGGATGCATTTGAAGACCAAAATAGGAGGGAAGGAGCCATTTTCGAGCCAGCTGGTTGACACAAAGGCATTACACTTCATGCCCAATGGAGAATGTAATGTCCCTGAGGATTCTAGGGGTAGGAATTTTTTAGGGATGGTAGCATGCCACATAGACATCCACACACCAAGCTCGCATCCTCGACAAAAATTCCCCAACTGACATAAAAGACAAGTGCCAAGTGGATGTGAGGAAGATGGGTGATGTGGAATTTCACATTCGGGTTTGATTTTCTAAGGTGGAGGGATGCAAAAGGGGAATTTACACAAGGGGTGCAAATTCGCTCCTATACAATCATATGAAACAAGCTAGGGATGAATTCATTTCGCATATGTGAGTTTGGATTTTACATGAGTTGTAAAGCTATTGATATGGGGTGAAATAAATGGCATGTAGTGATGTGACGAGGGCAATCAAAATTAAAACACCTAGTGCACAACCATTTTCCATCTCCACTAGCTTAATCTTGAAAAGCCTTCCACGCCATTTCATTTGCATTTCTAGAGTATTCTAGCAGCTCTGGCTAAACTAGGATAAGTGTGGAAGATTTGTGGGAGTGAAAATTTCATCCAAGTCTGCAGAATGGAGGAATGCAAGGTGGAGTTATATAATTAAAACCCTGTAATTTTCGTGTGCCCATGAAAGTAAAGGCATGGGAAAGACCATTTGAAGGTTACTTGTTGCATGAATACTTGGATATTGTCTTCAATTTCGATTGTTCAAGAGTAGAGGACTGCATTCACATGGTATTGGGGATAGAGATAACCAGCTCAACATCGACAAGAGCTTTGGTCCCTTCGCAGGTCTTCTTTATCTTCTTCTCGAACCAGTTTGATTGGCTCCAGTCACTCAGTGACTTGGAAGAAATTATAAATAAATTTGTGAAGGATGTATTTTTGGTTGATAATGCCCTTCTAAAGGGAGTTCAAGAATATGATATCTACAAAGGGAAGGGGTTTATTGGTGGGCTCTTTCCAAGGAAATACCTAAAGCAACATCAGGGGTTTGCAAAAATCTACAATGCTATCAAGTAGGCATTTGATCACAAATGTGACCAAATTCTCCTCAGAGCTATGCACTAGAACTTAAATTGCCTCTGCACAAGCATGGACGTGAACATTAAGGAAAAGTACTATGCGGTGGCCTTTCTCAGAGCACATTCACACCACCCTCCAATGCATGGCTTCCAAGGGAATTCCTCTGAGGTAAATTATTCTCCTCCAACAATCCTAGAATTTGATGCTTCTAGAGTGTAGGTTGATACAAAAGCAACAGAGGTGACAGAAGTTGCAAAAGTCCAAGGTGAAAACTCCATTGTTCTTGAGCGAATGGAGGAGTAATATATGCACTGAGTCTACAAATTTTGCTCATACCCAGTATCTATTTTGTTTCCAAAAGTCTTTGAAATATTTTCATGTGCTTCACAAGTATATATCAAGACATCTATTGAAATGTATACATCAGGTGGTATAATTTTTTTTTAAAGTCATGGTAGGAGAAAAAATCAAATGCAAATGTGTATGTAAATCTAGCCTGTCGGATGGTATTTTTTCAATAATGTTTTGATAGGAGCATGAGTCAAATATAATGTATAGATAAATCTAGCCTGTCTTCGCATATGCAATGCCTAAAATTTCATGGTCTACTCTCTAATGGTAGGCAACATGTTTTGAGTCTTCTTAACCCGCCAGTCCCTTAATGGTAGTAATGCACTATAATCTCTATCTTAAATTAATATAATCTTTACAAGCTTCATGCCTTTTTCCAAAAAATAAAAATAGTTGTCTAAACTATCTACCTAACCATTAACAATGTCTAATTTGAACCCTTTGGTCTTTTCCATCCTATAAGGCAAGGTTTCCCTAGATTATTATTTCACTATATGTGCTTACTACTAAAAGGTTTTAGCTATCTCATTTTTATGTTATTTTACAATAATGGGTCAAAGTTATTCATCTATGTGTTATATCTTAGCTATTGTTTAATGATAACTTTGGGGATGGCTAGTTATTGACACTCATTGAGGAGGGGAATAACATTCATTAATCCTTCAAATGGACATCTTGATATTTTTACCTAACTTTTAACTCTAGCATGTACAATAGAATTTGACGCAGTATTATAAACACTCTTTTTCCTATCCCCTAACTTGGCTATATAATTCTTGATGGAAATCCATTAATTACAAAGAAACCTTAAATTTATGGTAATCATTTTTTTCCTTTTAGCCTATAGTCCACATTTTGGAAATGCATCATTAATAAATTGAACAAATCTTGTCTACTAGATTACCAAGCCATTCTCATTGATACGTAAGTTTTAGATTTGTTATAAATTTCTAGTTACATGACCCATGTTTACTACTCTTCTTACTAGGCTCCATCCAAGACATCATATCACAACTTGTTAAGCTCTTGCAAGATTTCATGTCATGCAATTTTGAGGAATAAAGAATTACATTATGTGGTTTGGGATATTTATCTATTGACCAAGAGATTTAGGAGGGGTAAAAGTTTTATTAATGTCCATAGACAAGCTATTGTTCTTCATTATAAATAATTATTAGAGCTTGTTATGGTAATAAAACTTGGATTTTTTTGTGAAAAATTGATCACCCCTGGCTTGTGTTATGGGAATTCTACCTAGAATAGCCTTGGATTTCATTCTCTTTCCATTGATCTAGTGCCAATCAAAAGTAATTGTATTTTTGTTACCAAAATCATATGGAAATATTGGGAGTCTATCAAGTCATGTCTATTTTGAAATTGTTATGGATTTCAAAATGGCTTGTCCATCAACCAACATTCCATATGGTGGTCTCCCATAATCTTGCTTCAAGAAAATTTTATTACAATGACTCCCTAGATTCATTCTCTTAAGTTCTTTAGAAAGGAATTTGGGCATCTTTAGGGTCTCTATTCCAAGGTTAATTTCACATTGCTTTCCTGACCTAAAGCTAGAGTTAAGTTCAATTTATGCTAGGTCAAGTATTTTACCTAATAAGCTACAGGTATGGATACTTTTTAAAAATTTCATGCTATGATGAAAATATTGAAAATGGTATGTCAACATGGAGATAGTACACCCTTCAACAGTTAAACTCCTAAGAAAGTCTATAATTAGATCTAGCTTCATCTCCCCATGATTCAAAATATGAATGATAGATAGTCTCTTCAATTCCCCATCTTTATATGAACACCAAAATATTTTATACAATCTAGAAGGCTATTATGAAGCTTGATTTAATTGCTTAGAATTCTTGGTGTTTGTTATATAAAGGGCTGCCAATTAGCACTTGTTTGTTCATCTTGGCATTTCCAATCCAAGGTGTCATTTTTTTGGAAAAAATAGAAACCCTTCTCCACCTTTTCTAGTATTGTGCTTTTGCCCAAGATGTCTTAGCACTTGATACATGTTTTTTTACCTTTAGGGACTAAATTCTTCATTTGGAAGAATGCCATTTTGGGTGATGGGACCAAATTTCCTATTGATTTTTACTTGTTGTGGAATGCTTTTTAGATTTGATAATCTATTCTACATGGAAGATATAAATTCTACTATTTTTGCTAACTCTATTGTAGATATTAATTTCATTATTCACTCCAAATTCTTGGTTATATTTGATTTTCTCATGTAGATCCAAGTTCAAGCTAGTAAAGTTGTGTTGGAGCTTCAACATCTTTAGATTTTGATAGATCATTAGGGGAATGCCCCTTACATGATGACTAGGGTGCCATCTTTGATGGCCTATATTAGATCCTAATACTAGAACAAGAGATAAAGTTGCTTGGAATCCTCATATTACCATTGGAAAAGTCATTGGAGAGCCACCGATTTACTTCAACTACCACTTACAAGATAATATTTTGGTTGGACCCCTCAACCTCCTTAATCTTCCAACTGTCAAGGGAGATGGTCTCCATCTTCAAATCATTCCCCCACATCCCCTCTATGGTAGGGTGGGCCCCTCTTGGTTAAGAAAGATTCTGTTGACTCCAATTTGTTATCTGTCTACTTGGATTTATTCATAATCAATCACATAAGGTTCCTAAGGAGGAAAAAACAATTGCTTATGATAGGTGGAAACTTGTGAACTATGACAAAGACTTATCAAGTGGTAGAAGGAATAAACTAGATGATCACAATCTTGCTCTTATTATTAGTGTTGCACTTGTAGCTTAATGTTATTTTGATAATTTAATAATCATTTCTTGTATAGAACCATAAACTCTTTTTTTAGGCTGTTTCCTTTTCTGAAACTGTTATTTTATTTTGGACTAAAATAGAATTTCTTTGAAATATGATCTTATATTATCCACTTTTAAAATATCTACTATAATAAGTGGGTGTGGAGGGCCAGCGAGGATCTACACATCTAACGAAATGCAAATTTGGAATTGACCCGAAATTCTCGGTCAGGTATACCAAACAACTTTAAAAGTCAACATTTTCCTGGAAAAGACGAGGAAGGGAGTAGGCTTTGCTCATGTCTATTGTTGGCTACTCTTTCACTTTAAGAGCTGCGAATGAATATTACTTTAGACTGACCTCTACATTCAACGCCTTCATTTTTAATTTCATATGACTACAAGGAATTGTCTGGTCAAAACTTTCTACGCGGATGTATGATACAGATTTTCTTAACCCCGAACAGAGACTTACAAATGCGCATTCATCCTCTCTGCTTTCAGCACTCGAGTGTGGGCACTGGGCTGCCCTCTTCCGCTACCTAGATTGCTTCTCTCGCCCTTGCTTTCTCATACTGAACTGCATTTTTGTTGTGAAACAGCTGAAAATATGATGAATATGAGCACTAGACCTAGAATTGTGAGCCACAGCACAAGCATTGTGACGAAAGTGCCTTGTCTGAGCCTGAGAAGCGGGCGCAACAACCAGAGACAGAGACAGAGAGCATCAGCCCCAACTGCAACACAAGTGTTGACCACAGCGGTGAAGGAATCCAAGGAAAAGAGCGGGAGCCCTAACGATTATCCCTACTCCCAGCACAAGGATATAAACACAAAGAGAGAGAGCGCAAGGAAGCTGAGCGATGTGTGGAGGGAGGTGCAGGGTTCGAATAACTGGGAGGGCCTGCTGGAGCCAATGGACCATCTCCTCCGCAGCGAGCTGATAAAATACGGAGAACTAGCCCAGGCGTGCTACGACGCTTTTGACTTCGACCACTACTCCAAATACTGCGGAAGCTGCAAGTACAACCGCAGGACCATGCTCCAAGATCTCGGCCTTTCCCACTCCGGCTACGAAATCACAAAGTACCTCTACGCAACCTCCAACATCAATCTCCCCAATTTCTTCAAAAAATCTCGGGCGGGGGAGAAACTGTGGAGCAACCACGCCAATTGGATGGGGTTTGTGGCCGTGGCGGGGGACGAGGAAGAAATAAAGAGACTCGGGCGCCGCGATATCGTCATCGCGTGGAGAGGCACCGTCACTTGTCTCGAGTGGCTGGCAGACCTCATGGATTTCCTCAAACCCGCGGGTTTCCATTCTGAACATCCCGATCCCCGCGTCAAAGTGGAGTCAGGGTTTCTCAATCTCTACACCGCCTGCGAGAAAAACTGCCGCTTCGCCAAATCCAGCGCGCAGGAGCAAATTCACGCGGAGGTTAGAAGACTAATAGAAAAGTACAAGGGAGAAAAGCTGAGCATAACAATCACGGGCCACAGCCTGGGGAGCGCTCTCGCAATGCTGAGCGCTTACGACATTGCAGAGATGGGTATCAACGAGGAGAAGGAGAATGAGAATGAAAAGATTCCCATCACCGTCTTCTCCTTCGCAGGCCCACGGGTGGGCAACTCCGCCTTCAAGGAGCGCCTCGAGCAGCTGGGGGTCAAAATCCTGCGAGTGGTTAATGCCCACGACGGGGTTCCAAAAGTTCCCGGAATTCTGTTCAACGAGCATTTTCAATTACTGAGAGAATGGATCGAGAAGCTGCCGTGGAGCTACTCCCACGTGGGAGTGGAGCTGCAGCTTGACCATAAGAAATCCCCCTTCCTTCGACCCACAAGCGATCCCTGCTGTTTCCACAACTTGGAGGCGCATCTCCATCTCTTGGACGGATACCACGGCCAACAAGAGCGGTTTCACCTGGCCAGTGGGCGGGATCCTGCTCTTGTCAACAAGGCAGCTGACTTCTTACAAGACCATTTCCATATCCCGCCGTGCTGGAGACAAGACCACAACAAGGGTATGACCAGAAACGCTGAAGGCCGATGGGTTCAGCCCCAAAGAACCCGATCTCACCTTGTCTGATTATGTGTGATAATTAATTCTCCGTTTCTTTCCTTTCCAAGAATTTTTACCCTTCGAAATTATTATCTAAATTTTCTCCCAACTGTATATTAACATCCCTCCTGTACATAACTTTTGAATGGACTTTCCACTGAAATATAATAATATATCTTTCATCTCTTTTACTTGCACGGTCTTTTATCATTAACAAATTCAAAAAGTTCTGCTGAAGCTGCCATTCCACCAATTCTGATGACCAATCCAAATATGTTCCAAGATATTTTACTTCTAACCAAAAATTGAGCATCTCTTTCATCCACGCCAGATCTTTAAAAAGTATTTATCCAATGTTCATATACCAGCAAGAACCGCATTTTTAACACCCCAACAAAAAAATCACACAGCCAAGGTCTGGAAAATACAATCCTGCTTGTCACAGCCTACGACACTTCGCACGTGCAACCTACAGAAAAAGTATGTTGAATCAACGGCCGATTTCGCATATTAGCCAAAATTGCAAACACGAATCCACATAATAATCCGTTTGGTGACATATTGAAAAGGGAAATAAAGTTTCCTTAAGCTCACTTAAATAAAATGCATATACATAAATATAAATTACTTTAGATTAAGATAAGTTGAATAAGATAGGACAACTCAATGTTAAAGGAAGAAATTAAATGTAGGGAAGGGTGATATTTAGGTTAACAATTAAAAAATGATGTGACATTTAAAAAAAATGGAATTTGTTTGATGTCAAGGTTGGAAATAGTGTTTTTTTGTTAAGGAGTTTAAAATTATTTTAGATTGTTCTTCTATTAAATGTTAAGTTCTTATGTCTAGGATACATTTATGGTTGTAGATTTGTATTTAGGTTATAAATCCTCTTGGTAATCAGTGGAATTCTATCCCACAACTTCATTTGATATGTAGCCTTATACTTTTTCTTTTCTAAAAGTTTGGGGATTGGTAGTATTTACAAATATCTTATAAGATTGTCATCATGTCACAATGAGCAATTACCTAGATCAATCCCTAAAATTGAAGACTATCAAAAATAAGCAAGCACCTAAGTATGTAGATTATTTACTCCTTATTTGTATTAAAGTGAAGTGTGTTGCTATTGATTACTCTAATTCTCTAGAATAATAAATACTTGAGTGGACGTGGAGATGATTATAATGAACTCATTAAATGTCTTTACTTACTAGCACATAGGATCAAATCACACCAAAATTAGAAAGAGATAATTTTATGATTATTGAAGAAACCTTGCAATTGTAGACTTATCTTAGGATGGAATACTAGTCAAATCTAGGTTTTAAATGGCTAAATAAAAGTATGCATAAACAAGTGTAATAATTATGTGGATATAAGACACATGTACATATGTGAAAGGTGGAATTTTGTTCCTTTTTATGCTTGGGAGATAGAATAACAAACTTCCACACTTCTCATTCAAGGAAAACCATAGAGATCTCAATCCAATGATGAAGTAGGGTAAAAGGATCTTGCAATAGGGTTGTCCTAGGGTCTGATTAGAAACTAAATAGGGGTTTACCACCAAGCTAAGGCTTGGAAAGACTAATGAAATGCACGACCTAATGCTTAAACCTAATGCAATGCAATTTTTCACTAAATGACCTAAAAATGCATGTAAATTAGGATAGAAAGTTGAGAGATGAAAGGTGTGCACCTTGAAATCCAAAGAGGCCTGAATGAAGACTTGAAATGTTGAAAACACTAAATTTAATGTTGACTGAAACTCATATGCTAGACTAGGTGATTTAGTCCTAGATTAGGGTTTCTGGGCAAGAACAAAAATCTAGCAAAGAGGTCTCTGGAACTTCTAAAATATGCAAATTTTCTATACTGAGGCTCATACACCAATAGTGGAATATCAATCCAGTTAAAGGGTTTTCTAAAAATTCAAAATTTGATTATGCTCTTCAATGTCTGCTTTGTCATTTCCATTTGATTTTCAGATCTGAAACTCTTATTTGCAACATGTAGATGTCTTTCAATGATCTTTAATTCAAGGTAACAACTTTGACAACTTTGAACACTTGACAACTTTCTCCAAACTTTCTCTTTAATATATCTTCAACCTAGTTCTACAAATCACACACTAAAGAGAGGGAAAAATGTTGTTTTGTCAATAGAAAGTGGTTTTCCTTGGTCAAACCCCATTTTGGTAATCAAACCTTAAAATGAAATGAAATAGGAAAAGGCAGTGATGAATGAACAAAATGCCATCTTGCAACTCACCAAACCCTAGCAATAAAGTGTTGCAAACATGTATGAAGTGGCCCCAATATATGTAGATATTGAATTGAATGCTAGCTTGAATCATAAAACCCTACATCACAATTGTTAGCTCAAAAACAAACATGATGGATGATAACTTTGACTTGATGCTTGATACTTGAAGAATGCTCTAAAACACTTGATAATTAGCTCTTGAAGACTCTTGAAGCTCTTGTGAACTAAAATTTTATATAAGGATTCTCATTCAACTTGCTAGGTGTAAAATGAGTGAAAGAAACTTGTATTTATACTTGTTTATGCCAAATTTCCTGAAATTACAACACCACAAGCCAAAATCAGATCTAGGAGAATGAAAGACCTCAAAGAATTTGAATTAAATTAAATTTTAGACCACACGAAACTCATACTCCAAAAGTGGTGTATGAGTCCCATTAGGCATTAATTATGGCACATTTTTTTAAAAATTAGAATAATGCAAAATCTAGATTGGGGCCCAAAAACTTAGGTGGGACGAATATGCCCAAGGTGGCATACGAGTCCCAGATCACTAAATCTTGGCCACACAACTTAAAAACACCCGAATTATGATTGGATCTTGGTTTATGTTAGGATTATCTTTAGAAAAATTCATTTAATGAGGCTTGTGGATGCAAAATAGGGCCAATTAAAGCATAAAGAAGTCCAATTATTTAATAAAATTCTACAAAAGTGTGAAAGTGTGGAACAACACTTTACAACACCTTAAATAAGGCACAATTAAGTCCCTTTACTTCACAAGGGCCCAAGACCTAATGTAAGGGTGTTAAACACATTACAACACTAAGTCAAGGCATCATTAATCTCAAATTTTTAAGGAGGGCCCAAAGAGGTGTGAAAATGTCACATACAACATTTTTTGACACTACATTTAGCCCCCACTTTAGTGAGAGGAGGAACTTGCTTCAAACTCACACTAAAGTAGATGAGATCACATCAAGAGGGATTTATTTGTACCAACAGTGGTGGGATAAGACAACACTGACCAAGAGGATTGTGCAAGTACCCAGGATTGAGATCCTATAGAAAAATAACGTAGGCACAAGATAACACACATGAAAAATGACATAAGGAGCAACAACAATATGCAAGCATGCACTGCCAAAGACAAGGAAAGAAGGAGTGAATCAAGCTTTGACCGTTTGTCCATCATGATGTGGACCAGATCTAGGTTGTTTGTCCAAAAATGCATGCTCGCTCTAAGGAAATGAAACTTCAAGCTACCTTTTGGGTGAGTAATCCAAGAGGGTGAGACATATACACATGTGGCTGGTATGCACTCACACAAACACGCGAGTGGCTATGGGAAAGCCATGCTTCGAATCGGCTTCCCATCCAACTAGACCAAAGTTATACCCCATGATAACTTTGATAAGGTGCCACACAACAATGAACTTCAAGCTTTATGAGGCAAGCAAAAGTTTGTATGCTTGGAACTCATGAACAAACAAGATGGCTCCATAAGCATGCAAGGTGTATTATGCAAGGTGGCCATATAACCAAAATTTTGTAAATGTAAAATAATGTAAAGAAAATTCAAAGGAATCTTTCTTAATTCATTGATGTCTTTAACTTAGGGAACATTGTGCCTAATGCCTCCAAGAGAGGACCAATCAAAGAATAAAAGATTCACAACTTAGGGGATGCAGTGTGTCACATCAAGCCACTAAGAGGACTATAATATGCTAAGAGAGATCACGCTCTTGAAGGACATCACACCCAATGTCACCACAAAGAAAAAGATGCATCACATGAAGTAAGAGGACTACACCTGTGAAACATGAAAAAAAAATGAAAAAAGAATAATTCCAAAGTATGCCCCCACTTTAAAGAAATTACTAAACACCTTGCTGTGAGCAATTACTTTAAAGTAGCAAATGATAAATGCTAACAATAAAGAAGACATGAGAGCTAACTTGGAAATCCCTATGCCAAGTCATATGTTTCCAAATAAAGCTACGCCATGAAAAATGAAAAAGAAAAGAGGTTGCCCCCAAAATGAAACTCCAAACACATGAGAGATCTATGGATTTGGTGTCAGTATGTTCTTGCTACAATGTTTTTAGAGAGATCAAAACTGTCATCATTCCCCAAATATTCATAGAATTGGAAGAATGACACAAAGAGAGCAAAAAAAAAGAAAAACCTTTTGGGTCAACATGGAAGAGACATGAATGTCTCGATGTCTTATGTCATCCCCAAAAGGAAAACATAAGACAAAGAAAAAGCTAAAAAAGAAAAGATTTTGGGTCAACATAGAAGAGACATGAACGTCTCAACGCTTGTGTCATCCCCAAAAGGAAAACGCAAGACAAAGAAAAACACAAAAAGGAAAATATTTTGGGTCAACATGGAAGAGACATGAATTTTTTGATGCCTTGCGCCATCCCCAAAAGGAAAATACAAGAAAAAGAAAAGATAAAGGAAAAGCTAAAAGATTTACAACATAGAGAATAATGAAGGTACAAATAGAGGTATGTCACTAATAGAGAGAGAAACATCAAATAGAACAGTACGGGGGATCACATTACACACATGCAATCATATGAAAGAAAAAAAAAGAATGCAAAATACTAGTAAGGTATATAAAAGTGAACCTATTAGCAGGTCGTCCACATCCCAACCATTCTCATCATATACATAAGGAAGACAACTAGCCAAAGGGACAATAGAAAGTGTTGAACTAGGGTCATTTCCAAGTTCAACACTCTTCTTAGGAGGATTATCATTTAAGCTCATAGAAGAGGAAAATAATGTGTTCAATTCATTATGCACTTGTTCATCAATATTTGCAATCTCATCATCGTCATCCAAGTTAATCACAACGGGAGGTTGAATGGTAATGTCTAAAGAAGGGTTTAGCTCTTGTTGCGGTTGTGGTATTGGATCTTTTTGCTACTGCGAGGGAGACTCGTTGTGTATTGCTTCAGTCAAGTTTGGATTTTGATTTTCTTTGTTTGCCTCTTCATTTAACCTTCAAGCAAGAGCACGACACCTATGCCTATGCTATCTAGCATTTATATTTCTTTTAGTATGACTTTCAAGTTGTGTTTGTGTAGGAATGGGTTGATCAACCATAGGTTTCTTTTCTTCCCTAAGGGGAGGAATGGAAGGAACTATAGAAGGTTGTTCAACCACTTTCTCTTTAACTTTGTAAACCTATTTTATTCTAGGAGGCGTGATGAGATTGTTTTCGTTATCTCTTGGTATTTTTTAGGAAATAGGCAAAGGATCTATCATAGGATGGTCTTAGTTGTTGGAAATGTCTTTAGGCTCAATCATGGTTTTGTCAAGGATTGTAGGTTTGGTCATAGGTTGAAGCATGTTTTTAAGGGATAGTTTTGCTATGCATTTCGCCTTGAAATTTTGGTAGGATTTGAAAATAAGTCTTTTTGAGGTTTAATAGGCTCCATAGGCTCGGGCCAAAAGAAATCTATTGAAAAGTTTCCACGGGAAGACAAAGGGTTAAAGCCACTATGATGCACGGTGAAAATTTCATTGTCAAAGGGAAACGTTAAGCATTTATGCACAATTGAAGGGTCAAAATTTATGGAGTGAAGTCATGGATAGCCTAGCTTCACACGAAATTGGTCCAACTATGGGATGATGGAGAATGAGACATCCAATGTTTTCAGTCCTATTTGCAAAGGTAAGGTGATTGATCCCACTATAGGGAAAGTGAAACTAATATGCATCTTGATCCATGCTTTCAGTCTATCATATGTTTCTTGGTAGAGCTCATGCATGAGTAAGAATTCTTTAGTGATCACATTCTCTTCACAAACAATATCTATTAATATCCTATTAGCGGGCTTATCATAGATTCAACTGGCTATGTAAAGAGGACCATCAGGTGCATGTTTAAGTATATCTTGTAAGGAGAAAGAAATCTCAAGAGGCTTTTTAGGTCAACCCTTATGATATTGATTTTTGAACAATGCAACCAAACCATTGATAGGATTTCATTCTTGTCGATCAATATCCATAGGACTTTGTTGAATTGTGTCTATGTTCTCATTATCCATCTCAACATTCATCACATTAGTTTTTGCAGTTTCGTTAGCTTTAACAAATGAAATATTATGTTTAGGAAATTGGGTTGGTAAATATTTGCAAGTTTTGGTCAAGAGGGGTAATAGACTTATTTCCTTGATCATTAACAACTCCACTGGAAAGATGACTAGAATCAATGAGGTCTTGCACAAGATGTTTAAGATGCTCACAATGTTTTGTGTCATGTCCATTTTGTCGATGATAATGGCCATAAGCATTTGATCTAAAGTTTAGAGGAAAAGGTTTATTAGGATTGGGTGTTTTATTGGGAGGCAAGGTGATCATTTGATTTTCTATAATTTGTGACATTGTGATATGAAGGGTATCAGGTAGGGGAGTGAATTATTTTTCCGGGTCCCCATAGCTAAAGGGTATCACTGCTTTAACAGTAGCTACTTGGGTATCAACATGTTGAGTTGTTTATTGAGGGGGATTTAGTTGAAGGAAACCTTTATTCTGCTTTCTAAAAGGTTGATAATTGTTCTGGTTTGCGAACTCAGACTTCTAAGTTCGGCTAGAGGTGGATTTTGCATCTCGAATACTAACCGAGTTTTGATAATCACAGAGGGAAGTACATAAGTGTATAAAGGAGGGGAATTTCATCATGGTAAACTTATCTTGTATCTTACTTTGCAAATTCTCTATGAACATTTTTTGAAGGTGAGGTCCAGGAACCTTCACATCAATTTGGGAATATTTAAGCGATTGATAGAACGAAGTAAAGTATGTAATATTTTCTTCTTCTTTTTGCTTACATCTAATCAAATCGACCAAGGTCATTTTAGGAGTCACATGCACTTGAAAATGGTTGATAAATGCCTCAACAACTTCATTGAATGAAAAAATTGAGTTTTTTGGTAATGAAGAAAACCATTTTCAAGTAGTATCCTTCAAGGATCTAGGGAAAAGCTTAGCCAAGAGTTTATCGTTAAGAATAAAGTCACTATATAAGGCGATATAGGCAGAAAAAAGGTTAGAAGGATGTCCTTTCCCCCCATATTTCTCAAATCTATGCACCTCTACACCTTGTGGCATCAATGTTTGCAATATCTCCAAGGACAATGGACTACTTTTGACATTATATGTAGGTTGGCCATTTTGATTTTGATTTATGGTGGAATTTTTTTTTGAAGGGATGAAAGAGTTTTCCAAAGTTTACAAGAGGGTCATTTCTTGTATTGTGAGATGGAGGTGAATAAGGTGGAGGGGTGTATGTGTTCAAGGGACAAGTGAATGGAATACTTATTGGTGGTAATGTGGTAGGAGATATGATGTGTGATGCCATAAAGGTACTAGGGATGATAACAAAAATACCCAAGGAAGGAATCACATTGCTAGTAGGTTGCATTGTTGTTGTAACTTGAGGATTGGTATAGTTAGGGATAGAGGTAATTGTTATGGGAGGATGAATTTGAATTCCTCCTTGGCTTGTAACATTGTTTGAGGGTAAAGGACAATTGGTGGTTGAGGTAAGATGTTTTCCAAAGATCTAAACTATGTTACACACAAGGTCAACTCCATCTTAACTTTCAAGCATGTGATGAATGTTATCTATGGTAGGGATAGTAGTGGTTGAAATGTTCTCAATACTTATCTTATTTTTAAGGTTTGCTAAGTCTTCATGAATTTGATTATGTTTTCTTATGGAATACTAGCAACCATTGTTTCAACATGTGTCACACTACTTGAATGCAAAGAGTTGTTAAGGGTATGGTCCATACCTAGTGAACTAGTGTCAACACTAGTAGTGGAAGATCTAGGCAACCCATGATCCATGATGATTGTGCTATTGTGGGATGACATGAGTCTTGAAATTCATCTCACTATAGTATTAGCAATACAAGTAGAAAATATCATGCAAGGGATACCAAATGCAAGATGGATGCAAATGCAATTTAAGCTAAATGCAATGAAATGAATATAATAGAAACTATTTAAAAAGAAATAGAAGGTTATCAATAGCAAACAAAAGCTCAAAAACATAGTTTTGAATTATGGAAAATGTAGTTTAAAATATGCACTGGGACTATGAGTCCCAATGAGGGTTTTTTTCACAAATTTCAAAAAAATTTAAGTGATTTTTATGCTTTTTGGTTTGGATGATCTATAGACTAAATGAAAATGTAGATTTTAAGTCAATTTCAGTGATGCAAGATGCAAAAATGCAACCTAAATGCACTTGCACTAATGCAAGATTTAGAAACCCTAGAATTTCAATTAACTAATGCAAAATATAATGCCAGTTAGATATAGGATGATGATGCACTCCAAATCAGAAATGATGATACATTCTAAATGCAGTTTCACCAAAATGAAAGGTGGAATTTTGTTGTTTCACCAATGATGAAGTAGGGTAAAGAGATCTTGCAATAGGGTTGTCCTAGGGTTTGATTAGAAACTAAAGAGGGGCTCACCACCAAGCTAGGAATTGGAAAGACTAATGAAATGCAAGACCTAATGCAATGCAATATTTCACTAAATGACCTAGAAATGCATGTAAATCAAAATGGAAAGCTGAGAGATGAAAGGTGTATACCTGGAAATATATAGAGGCCTAAATGAAGACATGAAATGCTAAAAACACTAAATTTAATAATGACTATGTACGGCTCATGTACACCAGACTAGGTGATTTAGTCCCAATTTAGGGTTTCTAGGCAGGAAAAAAAATCTAGCATAGAGATCTTTGGAACTTCTGAAATATGTAAATTTGCTTATACTGGGACTTATATACCGGTAGTGACGTATCTATCTAGTTAGTGTTTTCTTGAAATTCAAAGTCTAATTCTACTCTTTAGTGTACACTCTTTCCTTTCCACATGATTTCCAGATTTGAAACTCTGATTTGCAAATTGTAGATGTCAAGTTAAATGATCTTCAAAGCAAGGTGACAACTTTGAAAACTTTGAACACTTGACAACTTTCTCCAAACTTTTTCTTCAATATTTATTCAACCTAGAACTGAAAATCACACACTAAAGAGAGGGGAAAATGTTGTTTTGTTATTAGAAAGAGGTTTTCCTTGGTCAAAGCCTGTTTTGGTAATCAAACCTTGAAATGAAATGAAATAGGAAAAGGGAATGACAAATGAACAAAATGCAATGTTGCAACTCACCAAACCCTAGCAATAAAGTGTTGTAAACATGTATGAAGTGGCTCCAATGGATGTAGATCTTGACTCTTGCTTGAATGTTGTAGATCTTGAATTGAATGCTAGCTTGAATCATAAAACCCTACATCACAATTGTTAGCTCAGAAACAAACATGATGCATGATACTTGAAGAATGCTCTAAAACACTTGATAATTAGCTCTTGAAGACTCTCAAATGCTCTTGTAAACACTTGGTTGTGAACTCAAATTTTCTATAAGGATTCTCATTCAACTTGCTAGGTGTAAAATGAGTGAAGGAAACTTGTATTTATACTTGTTTATGTAAAATTTCCCAAAATTACAACACTACAAGCTGACCTCAGATCTAGGAGATCTAATAAAATCCCGCCAAGAATTTGAATTAAATTAAATTTTGGGCCACATGGGGGTCATACACCAGAAGTGGTGTATGAGTCCCATTAGGAATTAGTTATGTGATGCATTTTAAAAAATGCTTAGAATAATGCAAAATCCAAATTGAGGCCGACTCATATGCCCAAGGTGGTGTATGAGTCCCAGATCACTAAATCCGAGCCACACAACCTAAAAACACCTGAATTATGATTGTATCTTGGTTTATGTCAGTATTATCTATGAAAAATGCACTTAATGAGGTGTTTGGATGCAAAACAAGGCCAACTAGAGCATAAAGAAGCCAAATTATTTAATAAAAGGGGCATTTTCGTCTACCTGCTAAGCTTTAAAATAGTGGTAATGTCCAAAAAGAAGATACATAAGCCACTGGAAGATAAGCTGGCTCATCTGGGATTAGTGATGATTTGTGACAAAGGGAATTACAACCTCAAAAATGACTTCCCAAATGAATTTTTCAAGGTAGCACACAACCCCCGACCTTACTGGGAAAAGAGGTAGAACCTATTGAAAGATCTGGATGATCTATTGGTTGACTTGATTCACATTCCTATAGATGACAGTAGGCCGCCATGACATAAATTCTACTTTGTTCTGGTGAAGTATGATGAGAAGCACAAAATGGGAGCCAACCTTCGAAGCAGGTTATCGGGAAAAGAAGGATGGAGTAAGGAAATAATCTGAGATTTTTGGGTGTACTGCTAGGAGATCAAACAACCCGAGGCCCCTTATGGAAGCGTGGATTTGGATGAACAATTTGATAAATTATGGAATGATGAACACATAAATTCCAACACGAGCGCTGACAAGGATGATGACTCTGGTGAGGAATCTAAAACACATATCAAGAACAGAAAGCAGAAGGAAACAAAAGTGTCATTGGCCTCCACTCAACAAAAGAGGAAGGTGATCGATGGAGTAGCCTAGCCAGGTTGCTTCAAATGTTTGGATGAACATATCGAGAGCTTCACAGACACTCACCTAGACCATAGCACTTGGACAAGAATGACTTAGAAACAGTCAAAAACTATAGAGGTGGAGGACTCCCCACCCATCAAATGACAACACATAGAAGCAATTATCAGAGAGAGTTCACAAGAATTCGCAACAAGCCTGGAGGCCATGGTGAGCCATGAACCATAATCATCTAGACAACAAGAAAATTTTGATCCCTCTTCTCTTACTTCACAATCTTTGGTTGCTCTTGCTGTCTCTACGACGCCCATCACTACAAGTGTTGGCCCTTCCTTTTCCACTTCTGCCGCAATGGTCGTGGGAGTTTTATCCCAGTTCTCCTAGGTTAGACCATTTGTCTTGACTCATCCTTGGTCCCTTTCAACTTTCACCACTGCCATGTCTACATCTTCCATATTTTTTCCCTTTACATCTGCGACCAGTATTGACAACCCTCCTACTACTACTATATTGAGCCCAATTCAATCCGCTCAACAAATGGAGTTTGTCATGACTCTGCTATTGCCACAACACCCGATGAGTCCTCCCATTGGGTCACAAACCAAGATTTGGTACATTCCTCCTTTCTCTCCACAAAAAATCACTCTCCCAAAGAAGAAAACATCTGAGACCACTACCCTCACATTCCCTTTTTCCCTACCTCCCGATGCACCTTTCGTAAGTGGGCTAGTTTAGTCACCTGCCCAATTTATGGTGTAGGGCAATAATACAAAGGAAGCATAGGCTCTCAAAATCCAAAAGTGAAATTCCAAGTATGCCAAGAAGCCAATGAAGTCGTAGGTGTATACTATTTACAATGAAGCTCAAAAATCAATCCATTTTGCAACCATGTATTTGAATGTCATCAAACCGCAAGGGGAGATGCAACCCAACATTTACAACATGTTTTCCATGGGACTCATTCTTAGCATAGCCCAGTTGCAAGATAAAGTTGAGCTCATGGAAGAAACACAGTGAGTGGTAACCATTGACTTCCTAAAGTCTGGTCACCAACTAAAGAAGAAAGAAGAAGAGTTGAAACTTGTGAAGAATAGGGTCGAGGTCTTGATGGCTAAGGAAAAAGTGATGGAAACATAAATTACATGCTTATAAGAGAGAGCATAGGTAGAGAAGAAAAAAATCCAAGAGGAACTTGCAAAGTTCTGGTCCATTGACCCCACCTTGTTTGATGTGTTGTGGCAGAGGAACCAAGACTATCAGAACAAGTTAGCTCTGGCAGAGTAGGCGGTGCAACAAAAGAGTGAGGAGTTTGAACAACAAAACACTCAATTCTAGCAACAAATGCAATAGAGGGATGCAAAATTTGGGAACTGAAGGGCCCAACTGGAAAAGCAGCTCCAAGAGACGAAGTCTTCCCTTGAAACAGAATCAGTAAACAAAAATCAGGCCAAAGAAAAATGGCTCGCCAAATGGAGGACTTTGTTGGAACAACTTGCATCCACAAAAAAAATGATTGCTAAACTAACAGAGAGTATCAACTCAAAAGATGTGGAGATTTCCCTTCTAAGAAGTGCCCCTAAGCCCTTGCTACCTAGCTGAACCTCATTCCAGTGGCTTAGTAGCTATATGTTTCGTATTAGGAAAAGTTCAAGGCCTTTTGCCTAACACTATAGTTGACGCTCCAATTTATTACAGAGGAAAAAAGATTGGGCAGGGAGGTTCATGGAGCAATTAAACAGTTCCCATAGTTTATCACAGAGAGGATTTCTGAGCCAAATTTTTTTCTAAATAAGTTGTACAGGGTCTCAAATGAAGACTTGGCAAAAGTAGGGATTGAGGATCGGAAGGCCACTACCAAAATGGTGGACAGGTTCATCCACTACCACTCGATTATCCTTCATGCTAGCGAATGCACAACCACTTTGAGCTAGACTATAGATAGCATGCAAGAGAAACTCTCCTAGCTAACGTAGACAGGCCTGCCCTCCCCATTTCTTGTAGATGAGTCGGTGGCCAAAGTAGAGAAAATTGTGGTGAAGATTGTAAAGAAGCATTAGGACACATCCACTTTCCAGAGCTTGAGCCAACCCCCTACCATAGTAGATATTAAAAGTGTCACTCATCAAATTGTGCAACTACTCTTCCAACTTGAGTTTGGGGCCAATTTATCTATGATGTTGCCTTACAAAGAAATGATTGACTTGAGCAAAGCATAAGAGAATTTGTGCGACATATCGACACCATCCAAGGCTGATTGGTTGTCTCTCTATGATGCTCTCTCTAAGCTCTAATTTCATCACCCAATGGATGGGGCTTTGATCTACAAGCCAGAGAAAATTTTGGGTTCCTTGTTCTGGAGGAAAAATGCCCCTAGTAGTCGCCAAAAGCTATGAATATAAAATTCTTTGAGTTCCCTTTGGGTGGTTTTTTTGTGCTAAGTACCGACCTGTGCCTCATATGTTTGAAATGCTACCCATCACTTCTCAATCAGGCCTCTTTTTGATAAAATTTGTTGGCTATCACCACGTATTTGCTAGGCGCTCCTCACAGTGATTGCTTCCTTCACTCTTTTACTGGCTCTTGCCATGCTTCCACATGTCATCATCACAGGCACTTCAAGGCTACTTCCCTTCACTTTTTAGTCAGGACCCGTCTACATGCCACATAACTTTCATCCGTATACACTTTTTGAAAAACCCCACAGTCAGTGTTTATAGTAAAGAACGTTGCCATGTGTCTTCTAGCGCAAGATTTCATCACAAAAAGAGAGAAATGAACCATGGGTTGTGATCTACCACCATGTGTCTCCTCAGCAAGGGTTCTATCGAAGGGAAGGATGGAGCGAATAACAAGTTGCGACATACTTCCATGTGTTCTAACTACCTCCATTGGGGAGTGACACTTGTCTGCACGAGTTTTTTCTGGGACCACTTCCATCATTTGTAGGGGATGCATTTGGCTAGGGAACAACCATGTTCTATGGACCAAATCTTTTCTATTGCAATGGTCAAAGGGAATCATTGTTCCAAGCATCATTGCTTGAGATACATGATCTTTTCTGTTACTGGCCCTCCAGGTGGTGGGATTTTTAGCTATATATACTTCTTTCTTCAGAAGAAGAGTTTGGAAGATACAAAAAAATTAGGGAAAGACACCAGGACTTTTGTAGTGCTTTTAGATTATTGTATGAGACTCTTAGATTGTGCCATTGTTCAACCTTTCTGTTTTCTTAAGCTATTTGATAAAACATTGTACTGTGCCCTTATTGTCATGAGTTGTTTATTTGCAGAACTTTTATGATTTTAATACAAGTTTTTTGGTTTAGATCATGTCTTTGACTCCTTTTTTTAGTGAATGTGTATGGGAATTATTTTATGTCATTGAATAAATTATTCAAGTTTTCATATTTAATTTTTGTTATTCTAGGACAATGACTGCCTTGACAACCTAGATGTCAATCCAACCTTTTACCCATCCATGAAATCACAAAACCTTGGCACTATTGCACCTCCTAATCACTTTGCATATTTACATCCTAAAGTCATTATAGGACCTATGGTTCCTCCCTCAAGTGGACCTAGTTACTCTCACCAATCACATTCACAACCCTTCTATGAGCACAAAGTCACAAACATTATTATCAACCTTGAGGAAACATATGGAAAAGGATTCACTATCGTAAGTAAATAAGGTTATGACACAAAACATGAACATGACATCCATCATATTTTTGAACAACAATCAACTAAAGCAAACACAATAGGACTTGGATACCACGATCCTTCTCATCTTGAGAGACATCCTCTTCAACCTAGGAGACTTTCGGATGTTGGAACAATGTGTTAGAATCCAAGATCACCTACATGCAAATGAATACCTGTCACATGCAAAAGACATGCAGAACCAAAAACAATGTTCTAAACCTCTCAGTAAAAATGCATTAAGAGAATCCATTATTACAAAGTGATCAATCCTTATGAAGGAGATCAACAAACCCTAAAAAGGGAAACCCTAGTGTGCACACTTAATAATTAATAATTAATTATTAATGTGCCTAAGTTTAGCTTAAGTAATAAAGAGGAATAAGTGACTTAATTAATTAATCAATGTGATGTAATTAATTAAGCATAATAACTTATTACTCTAACTATAAAGAGATGAACTTAGGAAGAAGCTAAAACACTATAGAAAGGATGCGTGAAAGCAAGATGGGTCGATAGCGAGGCACGATCGGTGCCATTACAAATGCAAGAATGAGTAAGAGAAAGGAAAAACCAGGTGGGACAAAACCCCCTTACAATGAGATTACATCTTTGCAAAAAGAAGCCTTGGGAAAGAACTCTGTGGAAATAACTGGGTGTGCAGGCAAACAAAATATTCTTGCATATACTCGAAACCAGATGAGTCGCGAAGTTGACTCAAGGAATGTAGTTAAAAGCAACGAGAAAACCCGATGCCCACAGAACGCCGAAAACTCCAAAGCTGAACAACTACGGAATCTAAAATACGGCAAGTGATTATTAATGATATATTCTTTTGTAAGCGAAGTGCAAAGATGCAAGATGCACTCAACTGCCAGAAACATCCAAGTAAGCGCCAAACAACCCACAGCCGGTGGAAATCTGGACTAATGATAAACTGGGACGAGATACGAGAAAAAAGTGCATGGAGCTGACAATATAGAGGCTCCCTTTAATACTGCTTCAAGCGCTTCAAGCGGTAGCGAGGAAGATAAGTGGCAAAAAGTGTAAACTCGGGAGTCCAAAAAGCAACATCTGACTTCAAACAGTAATAAATGCAGTAAAACAGAAAAATACTGTAAAATAAACTGCACTACAGGAAAGAGCTCGGAATCAGCTTTCCGGCGATATCTCGTTTGCCCGATTTCGATACCGTATGCCCAAGTTATGGCCAAAAGAAAAAAAACTGCTTCTTTAGGGCAAATTAGGGCTAGGAGGGGGCAAAGAGGGCCGGCCGTACGCTGACGTCATGCTGACGTCAGCAGTTCACGAGCTTAAATTTGACGGCCGTCTGGCCGTCAGGGCAAAAAATCGCCCCCCCTGCAAAATGAAAAAATTTTGGCCCTTGGTCGTGCATGTGACCGCGGGCTGGTGCTGGAGGGGCTGGATCGATGGCTGGGCGGAGCCCCTGGTCTCCATATGACCGGCGCGGAGCATACTGGGCTGGCCGGGGGCGGATCTGGGGGCTCGGTCGCCCATAAGACCGGGGGCGAAGCGCAGGGGCCCGCGGGGGCTGAATACTGCGAGCGGCGGGCGGGTGGAGGGTCCAGGCGGCGGTGGCGGGCGTGATAAGAGCCATTAGCGCTGGTGGCCAGCCAGTGACGAATCTGCTTTTCTCTTGGAGAAGCGTAGGCGCAGACCCCCAAAACCATGTTTTTATACTTTTTTGATTTTCGTGCGCCGAAGGGCGTCTTTGGGGGCCGTCGGCCCCCTCAGGACAAATTTTTTTGCCTCCGGGATCAGCTGCTCGATCGTGACGCGGGCGTTTCTAGGGTTTTGGGACGCTGCGAACGCGATGGCGACGTCCGTTTGAGCCCAAAGTGAGCCAAAAAATAGGCTACCTCCAGATCTTGCAGAAATGATGCATGTGGAAACCCTTGCACCCGAAACTCACAAAGAGGCCATATCTTCAGATCACGAACAAGCAGCTGCAGGTCTGGAGCTCTGATACCATGTTAGAATCCAAGATCACCTGCATGCAAGATGGATACCTGTCACATGCAAAAGATATGAAGAACCAAAAAGATGTTCTCTGTAAACCTCTCAGTAAAAATGCATTAAGAGAATCCATTATTACAATGTGATCAATCCTTATGAAGGAGATCAAGAAACCCTAAATGAAACCCTAGTGTGCACACTTAATAATTAATAATTAATTATTAATGTGCCTAAGTTTAGCTTAAGTAATAAAGAGGAATAAGTGACTTAATTAATTAATCAATGTGATGTAATTAATTAAGCATAATAACTTATTACTCTAACACAATGATCTTGAATGCTCCTCCTAACTTAAACATTCTCCTTCCATGTGAACAACCATTATCTCCTTCTAATGACAAGGATGTTAGGATCCCTATGGGTCCTCTTCCTCCTATTCATGAACAAGGTGAATCTAGCAAGCAAAAGTGACCTTAAAAACTCAAAATGATCAAGTTTCCCACACATCCTCCACCTGAATGTGAACAGAGACTTCAACTGCTCTTAAATAAAGGTCTTATACATTTACCACGTATGAATAGGTTGGTTATTCATTTGAAAGACTCTAACATACCATTTTTCAAATATCATCACATCCTTGGACATCACACTGAAGAATGTTAGACATTGAAGGAAATATTGGATAAGTATCACTTCATGGATACCGATTGTTTCCGCGTCATACCTTAAAGCAACCAAATCCCATTATCATGCCATAGTTGTAGAATTCCCTATTCTCACTACTACATGATCCTTTCACATCACCCACCTTGGATCATTCTTGCCTCTACACTTTGTGGAGGGCAAGACATTGTTAGCCTTGTCCTTGTAATGTACTTTTCTTTGTCTCTTAACTATGTTATTCCTTTTCCGCTTATCTATTTAAGATTGAGAAACCAATAACTTAGTTAATGGTTGACTTACATTTGCATTACTTGTCCCTTTTTCCTTTTATTTTTATGTGTATCATGTTCCCCCGTATTGTGTGTTTGATGTTCTCTCTCTTTGTACACTTCTTCTATTCATACCTCTATTCTTCTATTCACCCTATGTCTCTTCCATGTTGACCCAAAAGGTCCATGTCTTTTTCTCTTTTTGTTTTGTGTTCTCCTTTTGGGGATGATGCAGAGCATAGAGACGATCTATGTCTCTTCTATGTTGACCCACAAGGTCTTTTTCTTTTTCACTTTTGTTTTGTGTTTTCCTTTTGGGGATGACGCAAGACATCGAGACCAAAATTTCTCCTTCATGTTGACCCAAAAAAAAATTCATTTTCTTTTTCCTTTTTGTTTTCTTTATTTTTGCTTGTGTTTTCCTTTTGGGGACAATGCAAGGCGTCAACATCACAATACCGCAATGTCTCTTCCATATTGACCCAAAACGGGCTTTATTTTTCCTTTGTTTTTGCTCTCTTTGTGCCATTCTTCCAATTCTATGTGCTTTGGGGAATGATGATAGTTTCAAGCTCTTTCATAAAAACATTGCAGCAAAGAACATACTGATCCCAAATCCATAGATCACTTATGTGTTCGGTGTGCTTTCCTTTCTGGGGGGGAATTTTTTTATTTATTTTTTCATATTTCTTGACATGATGCGGCCTAACTTCAAAACATATGACTTGGCATAGGGCTTTCCAAGTTGGCTCTCATGTCTTGTTTTCTTTTTTATTTTTCTTTTCTTCTCTACTTTAAAGTAATTTCATACAAAATGATGTGTAGCAATTCCTTTAAAGTGGGGGGAGTACATTACCATTAATTCATTTGCATTATTGGTTCCTAGTGTAGCTTTTTCATTTATATGATGTGTTTGTCACTTTGTGTATGACATTGGGTGTGATGTTCTTCATAAGTGTGATCTATCTTTTCCTACTATTATTTGATTGGTCCTCTATTGGAGACATTAGACACAATGTTCCCTAAGTGACTGACCTTGCATAAACTGAACAAGACTCCTTTGAACATATTTTCACATTTTACATTTTACGTTTTACATTTATGCATTTTTTACATTTTGCATTCCTTTTTGCCACCTTGCATAACACAACTTGCATGACTGTGGTACCTTTGACTTTTTGTTCATGACAATTCCTTTTTTTTCTTTGTGGCACCTTGTTAAAGTTATCAGGTGGTATAACTTTGATATGGTTGAGTGGGAAGCCCACCTAGTGACATGAATTTTCCCCATAGCCACTTTTTTGTTTTTGAGTGCATACCAACTAGCGTATGTATCTTACCTTTTTGGGATTTCTCACCCCGTAGACAACTAGTTTCATGGCCCCAGAGTGAGTATACAGTTGGTCTTTCTTACCCCACAGACAACTTGAAGTTCCATAGCGCTAGAGTACACATTCTCTTTTTCAAACAATCAGCCTAGATCTCTTTCCACAACTAGTTGGATTGACGATCAAAGCTTCATCCAATTATTTTCAACACTTTTTTGTTCCTTTGTTCTTATGCTTAGTTTGCCATGGGATTTCATCCTAGGGTCTTGATCATCCCTCTTGATCGTTGTCATTCCATCTTGCTAATGTAAGTGCATTTGAACCCCCCCTCAATGTTCATGGCTACTTTAGTGTGAGTTTGAAATAGATTCATCCTCTCACTAAAGTGGGGGCTAAATGTGCTATAGAAAAATGGCCCCTTGTCATTTTCATGGCCTTTTAGATCTTGTTTCATGGTGTTGGAATTATGTTGCTATGATTTTATGTTGTAACATGGCTTGAACATGCCTTTTTAGGTACTAAAACTCAAAGATATTCAATGTCTTGTGAAGGTGTTGTAAGACATTTCTACATTCTTCTAGACTCTATTTAATGCAATTTACCTAAAAATCACCCTTTTACTCATCAACAAGTCCTATTTTGAAGTGTTGTAAAGTCTTGTAACAAGCTTTCATTCTCTTTTAGGCATATTTTCACTATTTACACCCTTCTCATGCTTTATTTGGTCTCTTTATGCCCTCATAAGTTGTAATTAAGTGTATTTTTGAATGTTATCCTAACAAATAACATTAACTACAACATTTTTCCTGACACATGTTTTTAGGTCCTAGGTGGGACCCATTTTCCATGGGTGGCGAATGAGTCCCCCTTGGCCCCAAATTCAAAATATTTTAAGTTTCCTTTCATTATTTTATTCAAAATCACTTGATGTCAGCCTGTGATGAGGTATGAACAGATACTAAAGCACAAGAATTGTATAAATAAGTGATTTTCATCTCATTCTAAACCCCATTCATCAAGTTCACTTATCCACCTATTTGTTGGATGTTATGGTTGTGTTGCAGATATGTGGTTGTCATTGATGCCAACACTATTAGCATTATTGCTGTGAAGGCTATATATGTCGAGGATATTGAGAAAATTGTTAAAAGGAAGAGTTGTAGGTTGCCAATGGAACAATGAAGGTCATGAAGGTGTTTTGTTCTATATGTTGAAGATTAGTTGTTGTGGTCTAAAGGTTTTATTGCTGAGAGTATCTAGTTCATCTACCAAAAGTTTCAAAGGTCCATGTGAAGATTTGATCATGCTATGAAAAATTGTGTTCTAATAGTATTTATGTGGTTTTTGATTGAAGTTTATGTGATTCTGGTAATTTCTATTGCTGTGGATGCTTCTCTTTTAGTTCTTGTTGCTTGTGGATGCTTCTAGATCATTCTCTATCTTTGTTGTACATTTGTGTTGATTGATACGCTCGTGGTCAAATATTTTTCTCACGTTTGTTCAGGTTTTCATGTTCTTGGCCAACATGACGGTTGTAACATGTTTCAGATCCTTGAAGATTAAAATTTGAATGTTTGGCATGCTCAAGGATATTTTTTTGGGTTGCGTGATAATATTAGCCGATGATGTATGATTCACATTAAAAATTTATTTGTAAATTTGGGCCTACATTGTAAACTTATTTTATACTTTTGTCCAAGGAAGTTGTTGATGTAATTTCATGTTGTGGATAGATAAGGGTGTTTGTTTGAGTGAAGTTATTGTGTACGTGGTGTGAAGAAAAGCCAGAGAAAGAGAAAGTGTGTGAACATTGATTTATTCATTCGATTGTAGAGTAGAGTGTGAAGAAGTTTGAGAGAAGTGTGAAGAATGTTTTCTCTGCTTAACTGGAACTGTAATCAGGCTTGTGTAGAAGTTATTTTCTCAGTTCATACCTTGCGGATCTAATATGTATTTCTCTTCCTTGGAAAATGAGCCCTCTTGTATTTGAGCAGTGAGCTCTAGGTAGTGTGCCTGAATGCATGTACATTCCCATTATTTTTCATTATACTTTTAATAGGGTATAATATTGTGGACTAACATCCACAGTGGTTTTTCCCCTAATAGGGTTTCCACAAAAAAATATTGGTATTCTGTATGCTTCTGATGTGTTGATTGTTCATGTTTTATTGTTCATTCATCAAATCTGAGATTAAGCTAAGTTTGAAAAGTTTAAATATTCTGTGACAACTGATTTACCCCCCTCTCAATTGTTTGTCCTTATTTTTCCAACACTATTCACTCAAGCATTCAAGCATTTTACATCAACAATTCAAGCACTATTCAAGGACTTTGAAGCAGCCATTGACACTACTTCAAACTTGCATCATCAAGGTTTAGGTAAGTTGATAGCACTTGCATGCTATTAGTTTATCTTTCTCTTTCATTTCATTACCTTTTCAAGCGTTTAATTACCAAAAGTGGGGTTTGACCAAGGAAAACCCCTATTCACTAACCCTCAATCATTTTTCCCCTATTGCATGTTGGTTTGCAGCTCTTTTGTATGCAGATTTGACAAGATTTTAGGTGTTGAAGATTGATTTTCAAGTCAACTAGGTGCTTCAAGTCAACTTAAGTCAATTTCAAGCTTAGAGAGAGCTACTTGTCCATTTTCTACAGAACTAACTTCTACAACCCGACAAGTAGATATTTCTAGATCTGGTGTTGTAGAGTTGTCTCCTAATTTTTTAGAAATTTGGGAGAGGACTGATTTGCCACTTGTGGTGAATGAGTCCCTCCTTAGGACTGAAAATATGAATTTTGTCAAATTTTAGATCCCGACAGACATAAACCAACTCCCAACACTTTTTCACCACTTGAGGAGGACTATTTCACCACCCTAGGCGAATGAGTCCCACTGTGAAAAATTAGTGATCTCATCCAGCATCCAAGACATTCTAGGTTCATCATACTTTTCCCAGGTGCACTCTGATTTGACCCATCTCTTTTTGTTTTTCACATTTCATTCATTTTCTTCATTGTTTTTATATCACACTATGTTTTCAAACAAGGCATAAATCTCACTTTTGCATTCATTTTCGGTCATTCAGATTAGTCAATTTCATTTAGTTAAGTTCATTTACATTAAACAACATTTGATACATTCTAATTTGAGTGAATCATTAGCATTTTTGGCCCTATCTCTCTCCTTTTAGGTGAAAAACCCTGGAAGTGCAAGAGTAGTCCATAGGGTCCCAAAAATCTATGTTTCAACTATTACCTTGCCATTTTTTGGCATCAACAAATATCAACTTGAAGTTTGACATCCATTGATATCAATTTAACAATCAATTTTAATTTTAATATCAGTTGATGTCAAATTTGATTTTGATACCAATATCAATATATGATATTGATATCAATTTCAAAATTGATATTAAATTTTATATTGATATATCAAAATAAAAATTGATACATATAAAATTGATTTATTGAATCAACATCAAAATTCATATTGATATCAATTGATATTAAAAGCATATTTGATTATGAAATAAATATCAATATTGAAATTGATATCTACTACTAAAATATTTTTCTTTGTGATATTTTTCTTCAAACAACTCAAACTCTTCTAATGGATAGTGACAAATGCTCCAACAATTCGAGCTCGATCATTAGTAGATTAGTGATCTTCCCTTGCATTTGAGAAGAGCAACTCATTAATTTTTTTCAAAGTATTTTTTAAACTATAAATTAGGAAAGGAAACCCAAAAATAAAAGAAAATATAGATAAAACCTAGATGAGAAACATAAGAAAAACACATAGAATTCTCAAGAAAAAACTCAAAATAAAAGTGAGTAGAAATAAATAATGACATAAATTTCAATATCTTTTTCCCACAAGAAATAACTTATAAGATAAGAAATTACCAATTCCAACATGAAATAAAAATGAAGAAAGATTACACATTAGACATAAGAATGATACGTTGACAAGAAAGGATACACTAGCTCAAAGTCTAATAAAGCTTCCAATCCCTATAGCCTAGGTGTAGCCATGCATAGAAGAGAAAAATAAAATAATTATTATAAATTAACATAAGAAAAAAATGTGTAATCCATGAGGGAAAATTGCACACAATACATTCTAAAACATCCCTTCAATTCTTTAATGAAATCAAAACATAAAGTCTCCCAAAAATCTATGTACAATGTTGATGTTGAAAAGAAATTCAATTACCTATAGAGAATCATAGATGTAAAACCCCTCTTACAAATCCCTTTGAATGAGAAGATGGAAAAAGGAATCCCCTTTCACAAATAATCTTTGTATCGATATGTTTCCATGTGTAACTATTTCTTGAAAATGACCTTTTATTTTTTCTTTTGTTTACATTTTCTAACTCATTAAAATAAATAATTTTATAATTAAATTAATAAAATTGACTTTATAAATAAATAATTGAGTATTTGAGTTGAAAGTTGGTGATTATATGACTCTCAAGGCCTTAAATAAAAAGATGTGAAAATAGAAAAACACATTGATGTTATGTTCTTTCCTGTGACTTAACAAGAGTTTCAAGAAAATAATAAGTAAACATTTGGGTTCAGACCTTTCTACATCATTTATTCCATAATCAAGTAGGCTTCATTAATCTTACATTATCATCCCAATCCAATTATCAAAGAAGAATATGTTATAGAATTTGGAGTACAACCCCTATCTCTAAAATTCTAAAAAATACTATAGAATTCATCCAAATTCTACCTCTTACACAACCTATCACTCATAATATATGGAAATATACCTATATGTGCCATTAAGCATTACAATTTTTAAGTCTCATCTTGGTCCAATCATAGCCATTGAAGGTTAGTAGATTTAATAAGACTTACATGCGACTTATAGTTTTGTTGGACAAACCCAAAGATTGGGAGAGGGGGTGGGTAAATCATTCTTACCAAAAACTTAAAACTTTTTTAAACTTAGAAACTCTTTAACTCAATGAAAACTTCTTAACTCAACCAAAACCCTTAAATATATATGTAGTGTAGGAAAACGTATCCTTTTTTCACACTTAATTTGGGAATAATTAATTAATAAATGAGCTTAATGTTTCCTTAATTTAGTGTTGTAATATATTTTTCATATTCACATTAAGTTTAGGGTCGTTTTAGATTAAATGGACTTAATTGTACCTTATTTAGGATGTTGTAAGGTGTATCTTTAGACTTTCACATTATTCTAGGGCTTTATTAATTGATTGAGGTTAATTTTCCTTAATTGGCCCCTTTAATTCAAATTCAACCCTAATTAATTGCAAATTCCAAGGGATAAAACCCAACATTCATAAATTCCATTACACAACACTTAATTTTGGAAGATGTGTGTCCTAGATAAGTGACCTAGGACCCATTCACCATAGGGTAAATGGGTCCTCACTTAGGCCTAGGACCCTAGTTTTACATAATGTTTACCATTTCTTGATGTGTGTACTAGGTAAGTGGCCTAGGACTCATCCGTCTTATGGTGAATGGGTCCTCACTTAGACCTAGGACGATCCCTCTTTTAAATATGTTTTTGGTAGTATTTTAATGATTTTAAATCTATAATTCAATGTTGGATTGTCATATTTGAATTTTGGGAATTAGTGATAAGATATGTATAAATAAGAGGCCATTTCACTATGTTTCATCTAAGCGATCCTAGCAATTAAAAGTCTTCAAGAATTCTAGAAATTTTATGAGCAAGTGTGATCAAGAGCATATTTCTAGAAGATTATTACAACAATCAAGATTCCATTGTCATGTCAATTATGTATTGCATCATGCATGTTGTTTGAGCTAATATGTTGATGTAGTGTTCAAGATCAATCAATCAATCATATCAAAGGCATTGTTTCTAATCAAGTTTCATAATCAAGATCTACATCCATGGCGACCACTTCATGCTAGTTTTCAGATTTGTTATCCAAGGTTTCGAGTAAGGTTTCATTGTATCATGTTTCATTGTTTCATTGTTTCATCATAATGTGTCATTGTATCATGTTTCATTGTTTCATTGTATCTAGGGTGGGTTCTAATCACTTTCCTATAAGTTTTGTAGTAGATCCGGTTAAGGGGAAGAGGAAATTTCCCTTTAGATTTGAAAGAATGTGGCTATCCCATCCTCAGGTTTTTGAGGAAATAAGGAACTGGTGGAATATTGATGTTTCAGGGACTACCATGTTTAGAGTGGCTAAGAAATTAAGGGAAGTTAAATGTAAAATGAGAAAATGGAAAAAAGAAACCTTTGGCAACATCTTTGGAATCAAATCCAAGCTTCAAATGGAGTTGGTGGAGATTCAGGATAAAATCCAGAGGGAATGGTATATTAATGATCTTACAAGGAAAAAGAAAATGAGGTGCTTGTCAAAATGCATGAAGTCATAGCTAGAGAGGAGGAATTTTGGAGACAGAGATCTAGAGCTCTTTGGCTGTCAGCTGGGGATAAAAACACCAGATATTTTCATTTGTCTACATCAAAAAATAGGGCTACAAATAGAATCTCTTACATTGAAAGTAATGGCATTTGGTTTGAGGAGGAGGATGATATTAGAAGACAAGTTGTCATTTTCTTTAGTAACCTCCTCTCAGCTAATGAAGGAATTAACATTGAAGAGCAAGATTATCTCTTAGAGGTCATCCCTAATTTAATCAAGGAGGAAGAAAATACCGTGTTAGCTGCTATTCCTTCAAGGGAAGAAATTAAAAAAGATATTTTTTTCTTTGAGGGGAGTGAGGCCCCTGGCCCTGATGGTTTTCCCATGTTCTTCTTTCAATGGTTTTGGGAGATTGTTTAAGAGGAGGTTGTAAATGTATTCAAAGATTTCTTTGGATCACGAAGTATCCTAAAGGAACTAAATGCTACTTTCTTGGTCCTTATCCCCAAGAAACCTAGAGCGGCAGAATTTGGAGCCTTTAGGCCCATAAGTCTTTGTAATTCTTTCTATAAAATCATCTATAAGGTTTTGACATCAATAATTCTCTTATTATTGCCCTCTCTGATCTCTCCCTAGCTAAATGGTTTTGTCCCTAGTAGGCAGATAATCGAATCTATTGTTATCATCCATGAGAATATCCACTCCCTTTTGGAATCCAAAACATAAGTTTTTCTTTTAAAGCTGGATATTGCGAAAGCCTATGACTGTGTGGAATGTAAATTCCTACTTAAGATCATGAGAAAGTTTGGATTCAATATCAGAGTTCTTTAGATAGTTGAGCAACTTGTTTCTACTGTGTCCATCTTTGTTATGGTGAATGGATCCCCCTTTGATTTTTTCTTGAACTCAAGAGGTTTAAATCAAGGAGATCCTATCTCCCCTATTCTGTTCACTATTATGGATGAATGTCTTGGGCATAATTTGAAAAGATTGATTGAACAGGGTTCTTTGGTGGGTCTAGGGCCCTCTTCTAGTAATTTGATTTGCTCAATTTCTTGATGATACTATGTTGATGGGGAGGTCCATGGTGACTAAAGCTAAGAATTTGAAAATAATTTTGGATGAGTATGAGAGAGCTTCTGGTCAATTAGTTAATAGATTGAAAAGTTCTCTTTTCTTTTTCAATACTCCTGATCACAGACAAGTCAAGATAGCAAGAATTCTGGGTTGTAGAGTGGACTCCTTACCTTCCATTTACCTTGGTCTACCTTTAATCCTTAAACCTCCTGAGTTCTTCTCATGTTCGTTGGTGGATAGGTTTAGCAAAAAACTTGTTGGATGGAAAGGAGCCCTTCTTAGTCAAGCAAGAAAAATTCAGCTTCTTAAAGCCTCTCTTCAGAATCTTTTGATTTATGCCCTAAGTCTTTTCAAAATTCCCACTAAATATGTTGATTCTATTGAAAAAATTCAAAAAATATTTATTTGGTCAAGGGTTGAAGAAAGAAAGAAAATGCCTCTTATTAGGTGGGATCTTGTCTATAGGCTGAAGAATATGTGTGGTCTGGGTCTAAGAAAGATTAGAATGTTGAATAAAACACTTCTTGCTAAGCAAATATGAAGATCCTTCTCGTCTAATGGGGAATGGAAAGACATTTTAAAAAGGAAATACACGGCTAATTGTGGATCTCTTAAGGCTCTTCTGGACTCTCCATATTTGCCTCGTGGATCTGCATGCTGGAATTACATGATTACTGGGAGAAATATTGTGGATTTAGGTGTTGGATGGAATATAAGAAGTGGAAATCAAGCTAAGTTTTGGGAGGATAGATGGTTGCTAAGGGATCCCCTTATTAACAATGAGAGATTTAACAGGTGGGCATGTATTTGCAAAAGGAATTTTGGAACTCAAGTCAAGGACTATTGGCATGATGGGAATTGGGTGGACTTATGCCAACTTAGCCTAGAGATTGCTCTGATCCACGCATCTCTATTGGTTGTTAGGATAGTTCAAATCTGTAGGATGATATCTTAGTATGGATAGATAACCCTTCGGGAAATTTCTCTATTTCTTCGACTGTTCCTCTACTGTCCTTTTCTGAATCCCCCATTCCCTTCTAGGCCAAAGCATGGATTAGACATTTGACTCCTAAAATCAATATCTTCCTCTAGATCCTTCTTCAAAAAAAAGTGCTTATAGTTGACATTCTCTGTAAGGGAGGATTCCATATACCTAATAGATGCTATCTATGTAAGAATGAGGCAGAGTCTACAAATCACTTGTTTCTCCACTATCCGTTTACTACCGCCATATGGAGTAAATTTATGACTCTCTGGAATATATCATGGGTGTTTCCATATACTATTGAAGACTTCTTCTATCAATGAAAAGTTCCCTCTTTGAATCCTTCTATTCGATGATTATGGGTTTTCACTTTCCCCTATATAGCATGGGGTGTGTGGAAAGAACAAAATAATAGACTCTTTAGAGACAAGGAAATGTCAAAGAACAATTTATTTAAAAACACCTTTAGGTTAATTGTTGAAAACTATAATATCATTCCTCAACAAGAGAATAAAAATGAGGCAGTGGTTTGCACTCCATATGATTTAAAGATAGCCAAGGAGTGGAAGATTAAAAATGATGTGTCCAGGGCTTCTAAGCCTACAAAAAAGACCAGACAGGGGTGTGCTAGATTATTCCTCTGCGTGGCTGGTCTAAAGCTAATTTCAATGGTGCGGCAAAGGGAAACTCGGGGATGGCTGGAAGTGGAGGTGTGATTAGGAATTCTAATGTTAATTTTTTAGCGACGGTGACTATTCCCATTGGATCTCAAACTAATCACGTGCTTGAAGCTATTGGAGCCTTTGATGTGATTTACTTGGCTATTAGCAGGTGTATACACCTTAAAATGGTCACATCACATTGTCTGGTAATTAATTAAATATTTTTAATATTTAATTAAAATCTTTGAATTCTATCTGCGTATAAATAAATTTAAATAATTTATTTATATTTCTTCATTCTTTCATTTCGATTAAATAAATAAGTTTATTTAATCATCCTTTCGTATTCATTTCTAAATTAATTAAATAAATATTATGATTTATTTATATTAATTATCAATAATCTTCGTTTGAATATTTTATTCAAATAAAATATTATTCTTCTTCTAAATATCATTTATAATTAAATATTCTAAAAATATTTAATTATTTCCTCTAATTCGATTCTTATATCTATTCATAATTACATTCAACATTTAATTAAATCCTAAATATTTCATTCTTCTCAAAAGTCACCATGACACAAATATTTCAAAATATTTAATTAAATCTTCAATAGTTTTCAAAAATCAAAAATCAAATATCAAAAAAAGCAATAAATGAAATTAAATAAATTTTATTTATTTAATTTGGGGATTTATCTTCAACTCCTGGGAAACAAACTGCCAAAACAGAAAATTAAATTTCTCTGTTTCTGTGCAGGCTTGTTCCCGTGGGTTGAAGACAGGAATCCATCCTTCTCTCCAACCTCTCAACCTCCCCCATTTTCTTTTCAACCTCTTAATCTCTTACCATTCAAACTTACCAGACAATTTCATAGCCATAGATTCTTGCCAGCAAGGATGAAGCCTGCAAAAATCTATAAATACAGCTGCCGGGAGCTCCAAAATCATATAGAATTTGAAGCAAGTAAATTATAGCCAAAATTGCATAGTATTCCCAGCATTCATAGAGCATTTTCATAGCAATAGCATAGAATCATAGCATAATAGCAGTAGAATCATGACATTTTCAATTCACATCCCCTATACATAATCTATAGCCCCTGTCCATATTCATCTGCATTTTCACTTTCATCATCATCTAGAATAGTTTTCCTTTGCATACTCGTTTTGCAGCAGCCATTTGGAGAAGCTTACACAATCTAAGAGCCAAAAAGCTTCAAAAGAATCTCTGTGGATAGAGAAAAATGGACTAAGACTGAAGAAGATTTCGCTTTCTTGTTTTAATTCACTAACTTCTTTAGAATATCGTTTCATTTGAAGTGGGGTTTATAGTTTCAATTTTAGGATTAACACCTCATACAATATTTCCTTTGGCTTCCACCGCGGGGCTTTGCCCCTTTTACCATCTTTTGCAGTTTCTTTGACTTGGATTATTAAATAGCTGAATAGCTGAAACAACACGCTTCTGAAGATCATTCCAGCTTTAGCTATGATTTTTGAAAATATCTATACTACCAGAACATTCTATTGGTGAAATACTCTTATAACAAGTTTTGCAGCCTAGAACTCTTTTGGTAGCTTCAGAATACTTTATTTGCAAATACCAGAATCTTTTATAAGGTTCAATACTTTGCACAATTTATAACAAGTTTTGCAGCGCCCTTAAGTAATCCTGCAGCGCATACAAACAACATTTTCATAGGAAATCTTAAAATGGCCGTATCTTGGTCATTTTTTGGTCTTTTTCAGAGCTTTTTTTTTTGAAATGGGGTAGAATTTTATAAGCTATCTAATGGTGTGATTTTTTATTATATTTGACAAAGTTAAAACTTTCAAAATTGCATATATTTAAAAAAAATTGCATGTTTTGGGATTTAATACACTTTTGCTTGCATGCATGTGTTTCTTCTTGTCTTGGTGACTTTTTGGTGAATCATACGGAGCTGGAAAAGCATTGGGATCAATCAACGCCCTTGAAGATTCCTACAGCGCCTTTGAAGATTCCTACAACGCCTATGATGTTTGTTGCAGCGCAATTTTTAAAAATGTAGTTTTGTAATCTATAATTGTAAAATAAGTTAACTGATTCCGACGCAGCCGCGGACAGTTAATAATCCAAGGATAAAATTAAGCAATCCTAGGGTAGTCATCTAAAGGATAAAATTAACCAATCCTAGGGTAGTCATCTAAAGGATAAAACGAAGCAATCCTAGGGTAGTCATCTAAAGGATAAAACGAAGCAATCTTAGGGTAGTCATCTAAAGGATAAAACGAACCAATCCTAGGGTAGACACTTCATCTTTCAATTTAGGCTTAAAATGAACATTTCTTTTTATGTGAAGCAAAATCTTCACTTAGTTTAGAAAATTTTTATTTGGTGCTTAACAATTGAATCTTTGTTTGCTTTGCTTCAACGGTGATAGGCCTATGCTCTCCCCTTAACTGGGTGATCAAAATGCCAAACTCACATATTTCCTTTTATGCATTTTACAACTTTATTAAAACCTTGTAGAGAGCCTGCTCTTGTGGGAAAAAGTACTCACCCAAGAGGAACGACTCAAGTGGGTTCAAGCCAAAGCCAGGCTATTTCGTCCCACTATAAAATTTAAAGCGAATTTGGGGAAACCCTCTTTTTCCGGTAGTGTGCAAGATAACCATCCCCAAAGCCTTTGTTCTAAAGGTTGGGAGGTCTCCTGAGGGAGTTTATTATTGCCGCACCGAACGAAAATCCTTACTACGAACCTAGTATAGTGGCCAGCCGAGTCAGTTGCCAAACATTCTGATAATCATAGTGCAAGGGGAGGGAAGAATCTGCCCCTAAGATACTCTCACTATAATCGCTTAAGGACCGCTTGCTCGTATCCGTGATTCACTTCCGCTACTCAGTACACACTGAAAAAGATAAAATAATTCTGCGCCTCTTTTCTTCAGTGGGTAAGGTGACATATGGTCAGGTATTCTAATGCAGCTTCTATGATGGGTTGTTGATTACTAGAATGACCTACTCTGAGTACGGTATTATGAGGAGTCTGGCTCCAAATTGTCTTTCATGTACAAAACCCGTGAAAACATTTGATGAAAAACATTTTCTTGATCAAACACTTCATGTTAGTATAGGGCTTAAAGAATAATTGTTTTCAAAATGTTTGTTGTGTCTTCCATTACATTAATTCAGATAAAGAGATCATCCAAAATGAACATGAAGAACAACAACTGAAATCACTCAAAAAAAAAATTCATACCATTGGTCCAATAACGTTCTCAATACTTTTCCCATGCTTAGAGATTGGAACTTAACAAAATTTCCCAAAAAATCAAATATCCAACAAAAATCCAAGCAATAAAATCAATCCATCCAATTAATTCTTCTAATTTCATCAATTCAATCCCTCACCTCAATCCAATCATTCAACCATTCAAATCCAATCAATCATCATCTTCATCAAAACCATTTCATCTAATCAAAACAATCAAATCATCTTCAATCAATAATCCAAATGCAAGTCACTCTACACATTCTTCCAACACATTCATATCCAATCACATTCATCCTAATCACTCTTCTTAGTCACATCCTATTCATTTCATCCTAATCAATCCAAGTCATCTAATCTAATCATTCCACATCATCACCATCACCAACCTATTCCTAGTCACCACTTGTCAAAATGGTCATAATCATAAACAAGCCCAATCCTAATCATAAGCCCAAAATCATAACCCAAGGGGGCTATCCCTCTAGGCCAAATCATGAGACAAAACCTAAGCCCGAGATCATCATTCAAGGAATTCCTTTCTCTAGTTCAAATCATGAAACAAAACCAGAACATAAAATCAGACTTCGAGGGGCTTCTCCTACCACCTCTAATGATGACATGAACTATGTTACATACTTTGAGGAACAAATCGATGTACAAGAGCTTACCCACATGTGTGACACCATGCCCACATTAGAACACAAATCCCTAGCATCCCAACTTCGAAACCTCCTTCAAACACTTCACCAAAAACCCAAACCCCTAGACCATCAAACCATACAAAGCCTTCAAATCCTCTTCCAAAACTTTCAACAAATTAAATCACCTCAAATCCAACACCTCCTAGCTCAAGCCAATCAATTCATTGCCACTTGTCAAATTCAACAACCACAACATCATCCCCTATCCATTCATTATCACCCTTCCACCTCATACCAATCTAATCCATCCACTTCTTCGCATGCCAATGCAACATCAACTTATCAAGCCACATTACAACAAACACATGTGAACTTAATTTCTACCTTGCAACAAGGCCAAACTTCCTCATGTTCTAATGCCACTTTTGACAAGGGGAACACCAATCTA
>VDFB02191870.1:0-41873 GCA_007258455.2 Sequoia sempervirens
GGAATGTACAAAAAAAATGTAAAAAGGAGGCTGTTACAAGAGAAAAGTCCATGCTTGTACAAGCAGCCCTACATGCACAAGACGAAGAAAATTAGTGGTACATTGATAGTGGTTGCTCAAGACATATGATAGGAGATAAAAGCAAGCTCATCACGTTGAAGGAGATTAGTGGAGGCACCGTAAAGCTTGGGGACAAGGCTACAACAAAGATCATAGGAAAAGGCATACTTAGTTTCGACAACGGAAAGACAAAGATCGAGAATTTACTATATGTAGAAGGTTTGAAACACAATCTTCTAAGTGTAAGTCAATGTAATAATACCCTCTGATTTTTTCCAACATGGGAAACATACAAGAAACATGCAATATAAATGCAAACAAGATACTTTGCTACCAAATAATTTTGATAGTATTTTCAATGTTTGTACATTGGCTATTACACACTTCTTGTAAGATGAACGTTCGAACTGGCATTCCAATTCAAGAAATGAATAGGCATAAGATGATCAACATAAAGTACCTTGAAAAAGGTGAAAGTCAGAGAACTAGAGGTTTGATACAGAGTGGGTATACTGTGCAAGTCTGCTGATCACCCTTTGCACTCCAAGGTAGCTATGGAACAGTAACTTTCACTATTTCACCAAGTCATAAACCACCTCCCAGCTGTAGCATTAGGACAAGAATGCACTCAGCTTAACCAAGTCACCAACAATAGTTTAGATCAGGCAGATACAGGTCTGATTTGTCAAATTTTACTATTACAGGTCGTCTGTAGTGGATTTGTAGGTCATATTAGCAAGGTAAACCCATGTAGTAACACCTTTCGTGCCCAACATCCCTCAAACACCCAGCTGTTAACAAAGTTTGCAAAGAGAGGACTGATTTCCAATTTCAGACCTGCAAAGTCAAAATGACAAAAAAGCAACAGCTACAGGTCTGGTATAATTTTCAGTCATTTCCAGCTTAGAAAACTCATGAACAACAGGTGTATTTCTCAAAAATCGAACCCAATATCATACTCAACTTGCCAATATTGATTTTCTTAGATAAATCAATGGTCTTCCATCAAAACCCACATGTGATGTCCCGAAAGATGGTGCCCAACAAAGAGGAATGCAATGAAATAATACCTAGCATAATGCTTAACAGTCCCACTGAGTAATGAGCATTTAAGTCTTCCAGTATCTCAGAAAAAGCACAACAGCAAAGTGAAAAGCAATCTGATCACTACGAAACTTGAACAACAGTCCAAGAAAGCTCACACCACACCAAAAACTAAACACTCATATTAGAAAACTTCATAAATCTTCATATTATAAAGCCTTGAAAGATCAAACCCCTGAAAAGCAATGGTGATTCCTGAGGTAGAATCACTCCAACCAGATAGGGTGGATATTTCACCACCAAAACCAGCAACCGAGAAGAGGGTTTTCGTCCTTAACCAGAAAAAAGAACTCCTTGAGCTCATTCTAGCAGCATCTCCTTAAGTTTTTCAAATCATCCCTATGCAAATGAGAGCTCAAACTCATATTTATAAAGTGAGGGAAGAATTAGGGCAACTTGCATTTGAATCTGAATATATTTTCCCTCTCGTTTCACTTTATGAAACGACATGAAATTACCCCAAGAGGGGAGTCCAACTTTTTGCCTCCAAAATTGCACTTTTGATTTTTAATTTAAAATTGACATTAAGCCCAAAATAGTCGTCCCACCTTATGAGGCCTAACATTAGCCTTAAAAAATGATAAATAAACTCCCTTTCTATGCGTCACATGAAAAACATTGTCCCCGCTTTTAAAACAATGTTGCTCTACTAGGCCAAAGGGGTCTTTTATAACCCATGCTTATTTCCTCACTTTATTAAAAAAACAACTTTAGTAACTCAAGTGACGAATTAACCGATAATAATTCTGACCATTGAGAGAACTCCCCCTTGCCAAGAATGGAAACTCTGCACTGCTGCAAGACTAGTTACTAAATATAGCACTTAGTAAAAATAACAAGTGAGCCAAATCATTAAATTGGCCTAAGTAAGGAATACCAAAAGAGGGGACATTACAGTCCTCCCTTCCCAAAGATTGCTTGTCCTTAAGCAATGCCATCACAACTCTAGAAACAAGAAGTTGATCCACCATAAAACCAAATAAGATCCCAAGGTCCCAAGTCAACCTAGGAGTTCTGTAGCGCCAATTGCTAGATGCACTATACAAAGGTGCAACTGCAAATGAAACCTCTTTTGGCCTTCCAAGCAAAAGAGCATCCAGGATCTTCTGAACACCCATCCAACATTGAACTTGGTTTGCTAGACTTGTCATTCCCTTCACTTGGAACTATAGATGAAAAACTTGCCAAAAACTCGGCAAGTTTTCCTAAACTCGCGAGTTTTTTTGTCTGCCAAGTTTTTGAGCAATTTACTTGCCATAAAAACTCGCCGAGTTTTTGGTGAGATTTTCAAAAAAGGTTGGCGAGTTTTTCAAAAAACCTCGGCCGCTCAACAAAAAGTAACCTACGGCCGGAATAAAGGCAATTTCGATTCATTTTTTGCTCAGCAAAATGATGTGTTCCATGAAGGTTTGTGTGGCTTTGATGGTCTTAATTTGGGTTTTTTATTAATGCAAAATGATGTACACAATGAAGTTTTGTGTGGTTTTGGAGGTCTTAATTTGGGCTTGGTGGCGGGTGCTCCACCCCTTGACCCCGCCATGCGTCAGGGGTGTTGCCCCTGAACCTCGCGAGGGGCGCTTGCCCCTCGACCCTGTTGAGGGTGTTCCCTCCAGACCCCCATGAGGGGCACTGCCCCTTGACCCCGTTGGGGGTGTTGCCCCTAGACCCCCACGAGGGGCGCTACCCCTTGACCCCGTTGGGGGTGTTGCCCCAGACCCCCATGAGGGGTGTTGCCCCTAGACCCCCATGAGGGGTGTTGCCCCTCGACCCTGCTAGGGCATTGCCCCTAGACCCCCATGAGGGGTGCTGCCCCTCGACCCATGAGGGGCACTGACCCTAGAGCCCCATGAGGGGCATTGCCCCTCAACCCTGCTGGGGGCGTTGCCCCTAGACCGCCATGGGGGCACTACCCCTCACCCCATTGGGGGCATTGCCCTCAAACTCTCATTGAATTCATTTGATTTTCTAGGTACTCTCCAATTCCAAGTTTCTAAGTTTTCCTACAAGTCTTCATCTATAATATTGTCTGGTTCTACCTCTCCCCTAGTTTTCACTAACATGGGAAAGAGGAAGATGTGAATTTGTAAAATATATTAATGTAGTATTTACTTTTAGTTTTACAAAAGCAATTTACTATTTTCATTTTGTTTCAGACTATCAGCATTGGCGCATTCCACATGAGGATGCCATTTTGTACCCAATTTGCTTTCAAATCAATCAAATACAACTAGACTCGGCTTGTTTCTTTTATGTTCTCATTTATTGACTCATTGGATGCATCTTATCATTGAATTTTGCAAATAAAACGCGTTTTTAATGAAATTTAAGCAATTTTTTAAGTTGCCGATTTTTTGCCGAGTTTTTGGAAAGTTGAGTTTTTCGGGCTTGGTGAGTTTTTCAATTTGGCAAATTTTACAAGTATGCTTGGAACTATAAACTAACCTTGTCAAGATGCTGAATGGTTAGAAAAAGTGAAAACTTGCAGCTATCCAAGTCTGAAATTAATAGCTTATAATCTGTTTTTTGAAAAATCAGATCCTAGGAAAAAGAACAACTGCAACATTGAAAGTCTTCAACCCCAAAGAAAAATCTGATCATTTCCTTAACGGTAAACACCCTTCCAAATGTCATCAACCTAGTAGAAATCCAAATTTTGTTCAAAATCTCCCTCCAATCCACTCGCATGAACACAAATGGACTCATAAGATGGCTGTATAAAAAAGTAACAGCAGCATATTTTCTGCCTTTTTGGTCCACAACCTCCCATGGTATTCTTCCTCCATCACCATTTTTTTCCGATAGCCCATGCTAATGATCTCGGGTATAGATACTTCCCTTTGAATTGGCTCCACTACACTGAGGTTGCACTACTCTAATCAACATATGAATTTCATCCAAGGGGCGTTTGGTGATGTTAGAAGTCTCAGTACTAAGGCTTTCCACCCTATCAACCTCAAAGTTACAATAGTACTCCCCCCCTTGTGGTGAATCCACAAGGTCAACCCACATACCATGATGATTTAACCCATCATTATCCACCTTAGGAGGCAAACCATCATTAGAAAATTGTTCTTCCCCCAAAATATCCACATGAATTTCAAAAAGAGGATTTTGAAATGCCATTTCCACATCCATGTCAAAAAGAGGATTATCAAAAGTTTGGAAAGTGCTTTTACCTTCTTGCTTGGGTTCTATACCTTGATCATGATGGGATACTTCTTGCATTACCTTGCATGTGATAGTCCTAGATCCCTCTTTGGACATTCCTCTCAACACCACTTTCCTACCACCCTCTTGAAATTTTAGCTCCATGGATTTTAAGTTCAAGGTGATCTGCCCTAAGGAATGAAGCCACTACATACCCAAAACAACATTTGTGCCTTTGTATTAACAACATAGAAGTCATCATTGACTTCGTAGTGGTTTAGCTGTATTCTCAATTGTGGAATCTTTCTCACATAAGACATTATGTGACCATTAGCAACCACCACTCTGAAACCTCCAAATTTCTTAGTTTTGAGTCCTCATTGTGCTACAATGTCTTCATCAATGAAGTTATGCATAGCACCTGTATCAAGAAGAGCAACAATTTCCTGCCCCTTTAACAAACCCCTAAGTTTGAATGAATCACTTCTTTAAAGACTAGAGAGCCTAGCTAATGTGCCACTACCTTCCTTGACTTTCCTGGACTCTTCTTCTGAACCTTATTCTTCACTTTCCTCTTTTTCAACTTGCTGGTCTGAATTTTCTGATTCTGATCCATCAGCTGAATACGCCTCCGATCGCCGATTCTTCCCCTTTTCCAAACACTTATGTCCTGGGGCCTATGGTTCTTTGCATGTTAAACAAAGGTTCTTCTTCCTTAAGCTCCTTTTTGTGGTCTTCTTCCACCATATTTGAAGGTGTTTCTTTGGGCTGAATGTTCTCCTTGTTGTCATGCTTCTTGTCTCTATCATGTGGGAAGGTCTTAGGTGGAAATTTGTTTTTAGAAGTGGAAGACTCCATGTCCCTAGCCTTTTTGATGGCCTCTTGTAGAGAAGGTGGGTTGAATGCCTTAATCCATCCCCTCTAGGTGTAACAACCCGACCCTTCGGTAAAATTAAAATTTTCATAATTTACATCTTTTAAGTATGTAAACGTGTTATCATGACATTGCAATAAAAAAATTCCTTTTCTTTATTGATAATACATGAACATGTTGCTATATCAATTTACAAAAAAAAAGATTCTATTTCAAAAATTCAATATAATAACTTCACAAGTACATGAAACAAGAACACATACTTTAACTAACATAGCTCCAATGAGCTTTAGAACAAATAGTAGTATGAAGGTCGAAGAGTCCGTCCTTTCAAATCTTGGTAGATCGACCGCTTGCTGTGGAGGAGAAACATCACTTGGGCGCTTTTTTGCTAACCACGGACTTATAATGCGGTCCCCGTACACTTATCGTTAGATAGATGGCCCTCCCTTCGAAGAAGAGATTGGTAGGGTATCCTTTAACGATTACCAACTGAGCATAGTGTTGTGTTCCTACATAACTAGGTCCTGTGCATACGACAACTCTTGAACTAGTATGTACTTCAGGATGTAATGTCCCCTTCTCGAGCATGATCTTTCCAGTTGACCGTTGGCCTATTTCGGAGACTCGTAGGCTACTCGGAAGGTGAAATTAGGGTTTCGTGTTTTGGAGGTTGCTATTGCTCATGGTTGGTTGATTGAATGGCGGATTCTTTTTGGGTTTTCAGAGAGCTTCGCCGTGGTGTGTTTTTCTTGGCATTCTGAGCACCTTCAGGAATTTACTATTTTTAGTAAATTCTATATTTGGCAATGGTTCAGTCAGCATCAACTCAGTCAACTTTCCTCTTCTGGCAGTTCATTGGGTAATTCTCATTTTTGGCTTAAGGGGTTTATTTTGGAGAAATAAGTTATTTTAAGTCAAAATATTTTATTTTAAAAATACCCCTTGGCCTAGTGATATAACTTAAAAGTTGTTTTAAAGAAGGGGACTTTGAGGGCTATTTTCTCATGAAGGAAATATTTTTATATTTCTAAAGTTTATAATTGCTCAAGGGAAAATGGATGCCTACTTGGAGGAGTTTATATTTTAATTAAAAAAAAAGAGAGAAGTGATTTTTATCTCTCAAGGAAGGTACGCCATTTTGAGGAAGGAGTCTTGGTCAAAGTTAAACCTAAAAACAGCTTGGAATTAGGGCGCACTTTCTAGAAGCCTCCAGAGTCTTCTCTTCAGTCTATAAAAGGAGGTTCCCTCTCTTCATTTGGATTATCTTATGTCTGAAGTATTGTTATGCTGCCGGAATGGTGCTGGGATTGCTTCGAGGAATGAATGCCTCCTAGCCATGGCTCAACTTCATGCTTGAGAGATAGCATCTAGTGGAGAATTTAGTATGCTTGTGAGAGAATTTGTAGTGAGGTTTGTTTTGTTGCATTGTTTTGCTTGTAGTTGTGATTTATGCATTTTATATCAGATTCTGGAGTTGTTTTTGTGTAGCTGAAAGTTGTTTTTACTCATTTATCAGAAAACAAAATTATTCTCCTTCTGGGTATTGATCCATTGGTTTTCCTTGATAGGGGCGCCTACTCTTGTCAAGTTTCAGATTTTTTAACAAAGGATTGAATTTAATTAAGGAAAATCGCCCTTCCTTGAGGGCTGTACCATTTGGTACCTTCTTGGAATTTGTGCAAAATGATTGAGGGGTCTTTGGTGGGTTTTCAGTGTTTAAACTTGGTCGCCTTCATCATTAGGGTATATTTGTCATGTCCCCATTTTAGCTGACACTGTTTGTCGAGGAGTTAGCCTATAATTTCGATCCTCGTAGGCTGACAGGGTGTGTAGAGGATCATCGGAGGCAGTTACTCAGTGTTTGGTAGCTCCAGTTGCAGTTGTGTCAGGTTGGGCCTTCGCAGAATCTTCCAGAGTGTTTTTTCAGGAACTTTCTATTTTTAGAAAGTTAGGTCAGGCGGAAGCTGCTATTTCGGGCAGGGCACCTGGTTCAGCCATTCAGCTCAGAATCGACCCAGTTCAGCAGTTGGTTGATTTGACGGAGAAATAAGGAGTAATTAATGAGTTATTAAATATTTAATAATTTGACTTTATATTAAAGTCACTTTATTGAAGTATCTAAATATTTAATTAATTTGGCCTGTTATAAAGTATTTAATATACTTTATAATAAAGTATTAATTTTTGATTTAATGAATATTTATTATTCATTAAAATAAGCGCCAATTATTAAATAGATTTCTCCTAAGTCTTGAAAAGACGAATTTAATCATTTTATTAGATGATTATTAAAAAAGAGCATTGGGTCAAATTTTATTGAAGAGGATATATATTTTGCAGTCAAGACAAATCGAACCATTATGAAAATGTTATTCTAATTTGTCTTTTGCTCTGAGCATTGGAGTTTGCAAACCTAGGGTTTCTCGTGACAATCGCTTCGAGAACTTAAAACTCTCGTGATCGCATCGAGGCCGTGAAATACTAGTTTGCACTTGGTGATTTTATCCGTAGATCACAGCGCTTTGAGATTAACGGAAGTTATTTTAGCAAGTAGATTCATGATATCTATCCGCAAGAGGGCGACTTGATCGCAGATCATCGTCGAGTTTATGCACACTTCCTAAGGTCCGTGACTTTCTTGTTGCCGGGCCAGACTGCATCAGACTGCTGTACCAGCAAAGGTAATTATTCATTTTCGTAGAGGGATAATACTTCTCTCCTTTTAGTCTCCGCAAAGGAAACTTGGGCTTAGGTTTCGTGAGGTTCAAGATTGTTCTCGAGATCAAAGTCTCATTATTTCTCACCTCGCATATTCTCACTACTACTAGCTCCAAAGTACCGCAAGGAGAACCAGGTTTTTGAAATAAAATTTATATTTTATTCATATGTCATATCTCTCTATTGTAAATGCTTTGAAATGATCAATAAATAATGCGCCTATGATATCTGATCAAGTTCTGTGCCTATTCTTTGCATTTTCAATTTATTTTGAATTTATAAGCATTTATTGAGCAAAATCGCAGCTTCTTGATTATTTGTAAAAGAACCTCATAAAACACAAAAAACCAAAAAATTGCAAAAACAACAAAATATCAGTAGGGTTTCGTATTGAGAACCACTGTGGTTCCTTGGATAATAGCGTGCATTTGGTTTCACATCACTAGGATGTGGAGTTTTCGTGACAGAGATATGACTATTCTTAGCGCAGGTTAGGTTGCTGGTTATACATTTTAGCGCGTGTCCGTCTAAATCAATCATCGTTTGGTCTTTGGAGGAAGTATTATCTCTTGCACTCTTGTTAAGCAAAGGAGAGTCCTCTGGCCTTGATGCCGCAACGTTAATTAGTTATAATCCTATGCTCTTGGCGTAATCTCTCTTTATATTGTAATTAAGCAGAGGTAATCATTAATCTTACTTTTTCTCTCCTTAACTGCATTGTAATACTTAGCATCTCTGTCATATGGTAGCTCCAATTCCATCTCGGGTTGGAAAGCACATTCTTGACGTCGAGTTACTTCAACATAATAGTTGGTAGGGATCCTCTGACCACATACTCGTCGTTCTCCGACGCATTCTTGGTTAGAGTTCTTTGTATCAGCATTGCATTAAGACCCTCTGACGATATGCTCGTCGTCATCCGGCGCATTCTTGGTTAGAGTTCCTTTATCAGCATTGCATTGAGATCCTCTGACCATATGTTCACACCTTGCCCAACTCGGGATCCTGGTGTACATTCTTGGTTAGTGTTGAATTCCGCATCGTTTGGTTTAAGTGCTAACCCTAACGATTGTGTATTGCTCTGCTCGTTGTAATTGAAAAAGTTGAAAAATTGGTTAGGTATATTTCAGTGGTATCAGAGCCACGCATCCTGCCATCCTGTGAAACAAACCTTCTATGAGTGACAGAGAACAGAGATACTTAGCAAGGGAATACAAGAAGGCTACGAGTCAGTTTCAGTGGCATTAGGCTCCGGAAGGTCAGATAGCTTCAGAGGTATTAAGAGCAAATTGGGAATCTTCTCCGGGAGAAGAAATGGGGGATAATGAGAGGACATCCGGTGGTAACAGAGATGATAGTGGGAAGGGAAGAGAAAGATCGTTAAGTCCGGGAAAGAGGTTCGAAAGGAAGATGGATGCCTTAATGGATATGGTATCTCTCATGATGGGGAAAGTGGGTTAGAACCCAACTCCACAGAACAATCCAGGACATAGGGGAGAACACAGTGCCACCAACCAGCATAATGGACATGCTGCTCAGCCTGCTTCAAATAGCACATACATTTCTTCCAGGCCATTCAAAGCCACCTTCTTGGCACCAGTAAACTCTCAACCTGATCCAGAAGAAAATGCTTCATTTGTTGAACAGTTCAGACTCGGCCGTGTTGAGTATGATTCTCTACCTGATGAAATTAAGATAGATATGTCTTACAATGATTTTATGGATCATAAAAGGAAGAATAGAGGACAAGGAAGACATTATGAACAAAGGAGAACATGAGTACATGGGGATTTGCATCAAGCTATCAACAAGGTTACGCTTCCACATTTTGGTGGGAGTGACAACAGTTCAGCCAGACCTTGGATATAGAAGTTAGACAACTATCTAGCTCTTAGGACCCATGATGAAGAGGAGGCGATTAAGTTTGCTACGCTTACACCTAGGGATGGGGTGGCGACGAGTGGTGGCAGGCCCATGGCCTAGTCACCTTGGGTCATCGATCTATCACTACCTAAGATGAGTCTACCAATAGGCTCATAGAGAGATTTGAGGAAAAAGATCCCGAAGTGCATTTCAGAGAATTGGCAATTTCTTAGGCAATATGGCATACTTGATGCCTACATAGCCGAAATGTGATCTCACCATGGTTTCATCGAATCACTGAGTATGGTGATCCCATCTGAAGGATTGATGGAGCCACTCAAGGGTTGGATTAAAGCTTTTGATCCACCCTCCCTACATGAGGCAATGAAGAAGGAAAGAAACATGGAGTGGGCTGCTCCTAAAGCAAAGTTTCAACCCAAACCATCATTTCACAAAAGGGATAAAGGAAAAAGACCTCATCTTAAGGAGTTTAAACATCATAAACCTCATGTCACAAGATTGGATCCAGAGACACTTAATGAACTTAGAAGAAAGGGATTATGTTTTCGGTGTAGAGAAAAATGATCCCAAGATCATATTTTCCCAAAAGGAGTCAAATTTCACCAAATTAAATACTATTCGCCTAAAGAAAGTAATTCTGATTTTTCAGACTAGTAGTCTAATTTTGATGACAACGAAGTGGAAAGAGCTCTAGAAGAGTCCAAAGATGAAAAGGGAAGTGGAGGCACTTTGGCTCAACTTTCAAGCTTTCAAAAGAATGAATCCTTCAAAGTTCGAGGGATGATTAAGGGGCAGTGAATAGTTGCTTTGATTGACACTGGAGCAACGCACAATTTCATTGATGAAGTTGTGGTGGCAAAGAAGGGGCTGCAAACAGAAGAGTTTGAAGGCTTCAAGGTCATGGTTGCCGATGGGTTCCACATCTCATGCACCAAGAAGATCTCAAACAAGACTATGCAATTGGGAAACTATGAAGTCAAGGATGACTTCTATGTAGTCAACATTGGAGATACGGATGTCGTTCTAGGCATTCAATGGCTGCGTTCACTTGGAGAGATCTCTCTAAATCTGCAAACCATGGAGCTCAAGTTTCAATCCAATGGGAAGAAGGTAGTACTAAGAGGAATGTCCAATGGGGGTCCTCGGATTGTGTCATTCAAGAGAATGGCAAGGCTGATTCATCATGATCAAGTTGAGTGGGCAGCAGAATGTATGATCCTTCCTGCTAGTCCGATTGAAACAAAGAGAGACTATCCTCCTGATATTCAATCTTTACTCACAAAGAAGAGCAAGGTGTTTGCTGATTTACCTCCTGGACCACCTCCTGAACGAGGTTCGGAGCATGTCATAGAGTTCAAAGAAGGAGCTAAACCAGTTATTACAACTCCATATCGGTACCCTAAGAAGCAGAAGGACAAGATTGAGAAAAACATTCAGGAACTCTTGGAGATGGGCTTCATTCGTCCAAGCAGGAGTCCCTTCGCTTCAACAGTTGTTCTTGTGAAGAAGAAGGATGGTACCATCCGCATGTGTGTAGACTATCGTGCCTTGAATCAAAGCACCATCAAAAATCAATACCCCATTCCGAGGATAGATGAGCTCATTGATGAGCTACATGGAGCCAAGTTCTTTTCAAAGATCGACGGAGACTGCCACTACTGTATCTTCTATGGTATGGATCTGATGTTGAGAAGACAGCATTTAGATGTCACTATTGCCACTTCGAGTTTCTAGTCATGCCATTTGGGTTGACTAATGCTCCTGCTACCTTCCAGTCTTGTATGAACAGAGTCTTTCAGAAGCAGTTGAGGAAGTTTGTATTGATATTTTTTGATGACATCCCGATTCTTCGAAGACATGAAGAATAGAACATCTCTAAGCACTTGGAGGAAGTGCTTAGCATCCTTAGAATCTCTGAGCTTTGTTTACAAAGAATCCAAAATGTGAATTTGGGAATTGTTTACTTTTACCTTGGTCACATAATCAGTACTAGGAGTGAAGGTTGATCCCAAAAGATCAAGGCAGCTTGTTGATTGGCCACCTTCCGAGAACTTGACTCATTTGAAAGGTTCCTTGGTCCCTGTGAATCTTTACGCAAGATTTTGTGAGCGCCATCATACATAATGCTGCCCTCCATTGACCCTGGCTTAAAAGGGCTTTTGTTGGCTCTAAAAGGCCCAAACTACTTTCATAAACAAGAGACTTGTTTCGTCCATTTCCTGTACCATTCCGTACCTTTCCAAGCCTCGAGCCATGTGCTGCAATTTTTGCATCGGGTGAAGGAGTTGGGGCTGTTTTGATGCAAGACAAACATCCCATTGTGTTTGAGAGCAGAAAATTAAGAGGTGTTGAAAGGACCTACTCCATCTACGACAAGGAAATGCTTTCCATTATGCATGCATTAGCTAAGTTCAGACAGTATTTGGTGGGGAGCAAGTTTGTGGTCAAGACTGGTCACAATAGTCTCAAGCACTTCATGCATCAGAAAGATTTGAACAAGAGGCAACAAAAGTGGGTGAGTAAGCTTCAAGCTTAGGATTTTGACATTGAATATGTCAAAGGTAAAAACAATATTGTGGCTTATGCTCTATCTAGGAGACCTCATTTAAGCTCATTATCTGAGCTTACTTCTGATTGGAAGAACATGTTGCTTGCTGATTATGCCAAAAATCAGTTTGCAACCAACATCATTGAGGGTACTTTTCATGACGAAAGGTACAAGGTCGTTGAAGGGCTAATACACTACAAGGGTAGAATCTTTTGGTGGCTGGATTCTAAGCCCAAAAAAGAAGATTTTGTTGACATTTCCTACGACATTCCACTTTACACCATCGCGGTCTCTTCGCCATTATTACGTGTGCAGATTCAGGAAAGCATTTTACTTGAAAGGGCTGAAAGGGGAAGTTGAACGCTACATTTAGGAGTGTCCCACTTGTCAAACGAACAAGAATGAGCATACTCTACCTGCTGGTCTGCTGCAACCTCTCCCTATTGCCAATCAAAAATGGGAAAGCATATCGATGGACTTCATCACGAGGTTGCCCAAGGTCCAAGGGAAGATCAGGATTCATGCTTGTGGGATGTGACTTGAATAAAATTTGCTCACTTTTCCTCTCAGCTTCTTTATTACTTCTAAAATTCTCTTTCTTTGGAAGTAAGTAAATTCCTGCCAGTAGGATCTTGTTTTTCATGAGGTGTTTAAGGCATGGGTTGCCAAAAAACATTGTGAGTGATAGGGACAGCAAGTTCCTAAGCACTTTTTGGCAAGATGTCTTTAGAATGAGTGGTACTGTGCTTACTCCAAGCACTAGTTATCACCCCCAAACCGATGGACAAACTGAGATAGTGAACAAGTGGTTGGAAGGCTATTTGAGAAACTATGTTTCGGAACAGCAAAGAGCATGGGTGAAGTGGCTTCACATAGGCGAGTACTGCTATAATTCTTCTTTTCACATGTCAATAAGGATGTCACTTTCTTGGCTCTTTACGGTTATGAGGCTCCTAGCTTTATTGATTTGGTGTTTGGTGATAGCAAAGCCCCTCAAGCCAAGGATTGGTTGCAAGCAAGAAGCTCAAGATATCTTGAACACTGAAGAACAATCTTCGACAGTACACAAAATCACTGTGGTGATGTATGCTGATCAGCTTGTTGAGCCAGCTTCTCTTTTGAGGTTGAGATATGGTTTATCTCCTCACTACACTTTACAGCATACTACTCTCAAGAAGAGTGGAGCCTAGAAGCTCAAACCTCGCTTCTATGGGTCAGGCCTAAGGTTATCGAAGGTTGGAGCAGTAGCTTATGAGTTGGAGCTACCTTTTGATAGCAGAGTACATAATGTCTTCCACGTGTCACGCCTCAAGAAGGCACTTGGACACAATGTGGTTGCCTCATCACAGTTGCCACCTCTGGATGAAGAAGGACAGTTGGTTTTGATTCCAGAGGAGATTCTTGATTTCAGAGAGCGTTCTTTGAGAAGAAGAACAATCCGAGAATACTTGGTGAAGTGGAAGAACCTGCCTATGGAGGATGCGACTTGGAAAAATGATGAGATCTCAAGAAAGATCTGTATTAAGCATTGTTTTGAGGACAAGCAACTTTTGGGGAGGGGCAGATCTAGAATGTGTCCCTCTCGAAAGCATGATCTCTAGTTGACCGTTGGTCTATTCCTGTGAGACCAGAGGCTACCTTAAGGTGAAATTAGGGTTCCAAGGTTTTGAGGTTACATTGCCCTCGTCATTGATTGAATGGCTGACTTTTGGTTTCTCAGAGAGCTTCCGCCATGGCAGGTTTTTCTTGGCATTCCGGGAGCATCCTCTCGTGAATTTACTATTTTTAGTAATTTTGATATATAGCAGCTATCCAACAAGACCAAAATTTCTCACTAATCTTTCCTCTCCTCGGGCAAATAATAAAATTCCTTTACTTTTGGCTTCTTAAGGGGTCTTATCTGGAGAAATAGTTATTTTAAGTCAAAATGTTTTGATTTTAAAAATACCCCTTGGCCTAGTGATATAACTTAAAAGTTGTTTTAAAGAAGGGGACTTTGAGGGTGAAGGAAATATTTTTATATTTCTAAAGTTTATAATTGCTCAAGGGAAAATGGATGCCTACTTGGAGGAGTTTATATTTTAATTAAAAAAAAAGAGAGAAGTGATTTTTATCTCTCAAGGAAGGTACGCCATTTTGAGGAAGGAGTCTTGGTCAAAGTTAAACCTAAAAACAGCTTGGAATTAGGGTGCATTTTCTAGAAGCCTCCGGAGTCTTCTCTTCAGTCTATAAAAAGAGGTTCCCTCTCTTCATTTGGATTATCTTATGTCTGAAGTATTGTTATGCTGCCGGAATGGTGCTGGGATTGCTTCAAGGAATGAATGCCTCCTAGCCATGGCTCAACTTCATGCTTGAGAGATAGCATCTAGTGGAGAATTTAGTATGCTTGTGAGAGAATTTGTAGTGAGGTTTGCTTTGTTGCATTGTTTTGCTTGTAGTTGTGTTTTATGCATTTTATATCAGATTCTGGAGTTGCTGTTTCTGTGTAGCTGAAAAATATTTTTACTCATATATCAGAAAACAAATTTATTCTCCTTCTAGGTATTGATCCATTGGTTTTCCTTGATAGGGGCACCTACTCTTGTTAAGTTTCAGATTTTTTAACAGAGGATTGAATTTTATTAAGGAAAATCGCCCTTCCTTGAGGGCCATACCATTTGGTACCTTCTTGGAATTTGTGCAAAGTGATTGAAGGGTCTTTGGTGGGTTTTCAGTGTTTAAGCTTGGTCGCCTTCATCATTAGGGTATATTGCATTTAGTTTCACAACAATAGGATAAGTTGTGAGAGAGATATGATCATTTTAGTGTGGTGTTAGGTTGCTGGTTTACATTTTAAAGTGCAGATCTGTCTAAATCAGAATCATCAGTTTGGTCTTTGAGTGAAGTTATTGGTCTTGGCACTCTTGTTAAGCAAAGGAGAGTCCTCTTATTTGATGCAACGTTAATTAGTTATAATCCTATGCTCTTGGCAGGAAATCTCTTTCATATTGTAAGCTGAACAGTATTACTGTCAGCAATCTTACTTTTTCTCCCTATTGCATTGTAATACTTAGCATCTCCGTCATACGGTAGCTCCAATACCATCTCGGGTTGGAAAGCACATTCTTGACGTCGAGTTACTTCAGCATATTAGTTGGTAGGGATCCTCTGACCACATGCTCGTCGTTCTCTGACGCATTCTTGGTTCGAGGTCTTTGCATCAGCATTTCAATTAAGACCCTCTGACCATATGCTCGTCGTCATCTGGCGCATTCTTGGTTAGAGTTCCTATTCAACATTGCATTGAGATCCTCTAACCATATGTTCACACCTTGCCCAACACGGATTCTGGTGTACATTCTTGGTTAGAGTTGAATTCCGCATCGTTTGGTTTAAGTGCTAACCCTAACGATTGTGTATTGCTCTACTTATTGTAATTGAAAAATTTAAAAATTTGGCTCGGAATATTTCACGGGATCACAATGAACTGACAGTGTAGTCTGAACTGTTTCACACCTAAGTGGATGTTGTACATTGCACTACTTTTGCCAAAGTATTCTCATTCTATACTTCGAATGAAGGTCATCTATCATATACACTACTCAGGGCCGATTTGCTTTAAGGCTCTCTTAGGTCTATTCGGGGTAGACCATACCCTAGACGTCCTACATCAAGCTATTTGCTAGAAAGGAGGACAGCTTAACAAGTACTCACAATTATCTCTCCTAAACTAGACATCTTCATCCTAGGAGTTTCATTAACTTGACTAAGTTAATCTACTAACTTGTTGTGATCGATACCTTATTAAACACCCTCATTTCTTCCCTAGTATTTAATAGCTACATGGACACATACACTCCTTTTATGGAGTTCATAGCAATTCACTCCTATGATCCTAGTGCAATTCGTACACCAATGCAAGCAGGTGCAAACAGTAGTAAACATGCCATACCATTTTTCAAATCACAAATTGCTTCGTGTTCATGGAATTTAAAAGCAATTCCTAATCTTTACCTAATCGGAGTTTATTCTTTCAGAATTACATTTAGATAACCGTTCTAGAATAAAACTAATTACTACTTCCTATCCTTGTACATTCAGAGGATATGATTTCAGACTTTTATTTAGAAACTCATCCAAAAGAATGAAAGAAGAATAGAATTCATATTGAAATTTAGATTTGTATTTAGGATTTTTCTAGACTATGAAGAAGAATAACATGCCTGGTATATGCTTTTCCCAAAAGTTGCTGAACTCAGGTATTTCGCACAACACTTCCAACACTTCGAATTAGCTTGGCAAAATCCTCTTTCCAATTTCTGCCTTTCTCACACAGAAATTCCTCTTCAATTTCACTAAACTTCACTTACTATTTTCTCTAAACTTCTCACTCAGAAATGTGTAATTCAACTGGTAAAGATACAGCTGAATTAAGGAATAAAAATTCAGAAGAAACTATGGTGAAGAATTGGTAATTCACAGCTCTTAGGAAATTATAAATCACTCTCAGAAATATAGAAATATCACAGCTGGGATAAAACCACTCAGAAAATACTTTGAAACTCTAAAAATGAGAGCAAAATTGAATTCCAAATTGTGTTTGAAGAATGAGCCGAATGACTCTTTTATAGTGCTTCCTGCTCAACCATTTTCCACTTTATATGGCATCCATGCTGCCAACACTATATTTTTAGAAGTTTCTGAGGGATTTGTGGCGATAATCCTAGGTGAAATGTTATCCTCTCAAGCCAAGTTTGAAGCAAACATCACATGGCCAATTCCAGAGCTTGACACCTACAGGCGTATGCAGTTTTCAGGGCATTTTTGATGTAAATGGTTTTTAAAACTTCGTCCCAATGAAGAGGTCAAGCCTGCAACAATCCCGCGTTGCCATTTTTGTTGCCAAGAGAACAACAGTCGAATCATTTTCTCAGACTAATTCCTAGCCAGTGCCCTTCAGGTGCGTTTTCCTTCTAGAACACAACTTCTCTTATATTTTTGACTAATTCAAATGTTTTGATAAAGTCTTAAATGAAATATTTTCCATTCAAAATGTTTTTCAAAAATCTCCAAATGAAATAATCTCATTCGCAATGTTTTCACAGGAAAGTGCGTTTTAATAAAGCTCTAAATATAATCGGTATTAGAAGCCAAGGTTTGATACTTTATATTTGATTTACTCAATTATTTATAAAGTCTTTAATAAAGACTTGCAATATAAATTGATTTACCAGGTTAATAATAAAGTCTTTAAATAAGACTTTACTATGCAAAGTAAAAATCGATTTACAATTTTACCCAAGGTATTTTAAAAATCAATTTCCAAAATTACTCATGGTAATAATATTAAATTCAATTATTCTTATATATTTAATATATATATTTATATATTTCTATTATAGATTTATTTGCTCTGATATATATGTGTACATATATATATTTAAATATTACTATTTAAATATTTTTACATATGTACATATATATATTTAAGTAAAACTATAATATAAATATATATATTTATATATATATATATATAAACATTTACATATTTAAATATTTACACTTATACGTATTAATTGTTAAATATGTATATTGCGAGCCAGTCAACAGACTTTCAATATATATACTTACGTATTCATGTAAATATGTGTATATGTAAATTTCAAGGCAATATTAAAATAATATTATTATCATCCATATATATCAGGTTGGTTGTGGGTATATATACATGTATATTTGCTTGTATATTTTCCAATACGTATACATATTCACAAATGTATTTATATCGATGTACACGTACGGCATATCCATTTGCTCTCATACATTTGCATCGACATGAATATACTTATGGATATGTATATATACTATATACATGTATCCATGCCCACCTCCTAACCTGTAACATAATTCCATAAACAGTTACACAGGCAAGCATCACTTATTCATGCATTCAGAAGAAGATAAGACTCCTAATGTCAACAAACTAGCCTACAAATGACTTAGCCATAACTTCAACTGACTTAGCATACTCAGTCTATAGGATGTGTGTGTATGCTCAATTGGTACTCGTTACTACTTACCCGACCAAGCTCCTCCTCGAGTGATATTTCTCCTCTGCTTGGAGGAATGGTTCTCTTACCTGCACACCATGACACGACGAGAGTCATATGCTCAAAACAAAGCAGAATACATGAAACATTTCAAAATTTAGATTATTCACAAATCAATAACCTTTTATTCTCCTTTATGCAGTAATTCACCAAGAATAACATCAAATGAGACAACATTCATATTGAAAACAAGGTACAAGCATCATTAATTCACCTCCAGAATTCACATTTACTCTATCTAGTAATGGTAAATAGTAACGTCACAATTTGGGATGTAACACTAGGGATCGGATAACCCATCTATAAAGGGAACAACGAGCCTCCTCTTAGATATATCTATCATCAAGACCAACAAGCTCTGAAAATCAGCAGCATAAGCATCCACCGAATCACATTGTTTCGACTGAGTCAACTCTTTAAAGTGAAGTTTGGGATCCATTTTATCAAATATCTCTATGAGTCTCACAGTAAACTCAACATAAGATGTGATCTGTGCATGCCCCATTGTAATCATCCCATGATGCCACCACTCGTGTGCAACACCGTCTAAGTGAATGGAAGCATATTGAATGTACTCTTCTTCAGGCATGGGATTAAGATTAAAGTATGTGTCCACCTTTTGGACCCAAGCTCTCGTTGAAGTTTTACTAGACCCATCAAAGTAAGGGAGGCTAAATTTTCCAACTTTCCTTCGCAAGTCATTGTGGTGCTCTTTATTGCCATTGTTGGGCATATGCCTCATCCTAAGATCTATATAATCGGATGGAGATATATCACGCTGAAACCCATGCCCTGGATCAATCCAATCTTGTCTAAACTGATCCTGCATCTCAATCAATGTGAGATCTTGATTGGGTTGTGTCTCCACTCTTAGGTGGAAAAACATGCATGAGTGGTTTGGCCATGGCTGCCCTATTGTGCTGATTGGCTACTCCATGCTGACCCATACCATTTCCTTGCCCATTATTGCCTCCATTACCTTTGTTGTTGACTCCTAATTGATTTAGCCCCTCAACCAACTGTGCTAGACGCTGATTGGTTTCCTGGTGTCCCCTAACCACAACATTCACTAGAAGCATCATCTGATCTGGTTCAACATTTTCTCTTTTAGCTCTTTCACCCCTTTCACCCATATTTTCAGAACTTTGTTGATCCTACTCAATGTGTTTCAGAGTGTTGTTCCTCTCTCTTAGAAGGACAATGCTCCCACAAATCCTCTTCACGTTTTCTTAATATTTCACAGTATCTTCTCTCTCTATCACTAATGCTCATAGAATTGCATTAGCCACTAGCTGGCAAGAATGTTTGTGCTCTGATACCATTCTAATAATACCCCTTGGATTTTTTCCCTTTTTTTTCAACATGGGAACCATACAAGAAACATTCAATATAAATGCAAACAAGATACTTTGCTGCCAAATAATTTTGATAATATTTTCAATGTTTGTACATTGGCTATTACACACTTCTTGTAAGATGAACGTTCAAACTGGCATTCCAATTCAAGAAATGAATAGACATAAGATGATCAACATAAAGTACCTTGCAATAGGTGAAAGTCAGAGAACTAGAGGTCTGATACAGAGTGGGTATATTGTGCAGGTTTGCTGATCACCCTTTGCACTCCAAGGTAGCTATGGAACAATAACTTTTACTATTTCACCAAGTCATAAACTGCCTCCCAACTGTAGCATTATGACAAGAATGCACTCAGCTTAACCAAGTCACCAATAATGGTTTGGATTAGGCAGATACAGGTCTGATTTGTCCAATTTTACTATTACAGGTCGTCTGTAGTGGATTTGCAGGTCATATCAGCAAGGTAAACTCATCTAGTAACACCTTTTGTGCCCAACACCCCTCAAACACCTAGCTGTTAACAAAGTTTGCAAAGAGAGGACTGATTTCTAGTTTCAGACCTGCACGGTCAAAATGTAATGACCCTTAATTTAGGATTGAACCTATCAACAAATAATGCAAGAAATAAGGGAAAGAATTGAGTTAGATTTGACTTAGCTTAGACCAACTATATTAGCTCTATCCAAACAACAAGTGATTGTGTGGTTTCATCCAATTATTTTGACTTACTAAACAACACCTTGATGAAGTTATTACTGTTTGTTTTCTCAATCATAGGTATGGTTGAATAGGATGGCTGGCCCATAGAGTGCTCCTTCCAAGCCCAAGAGCGGATACGGCGAGCCCTCTTGGCCCAGCAATGGCAGACCGCCAGTCATCATTGTGGGTGGGGTACTTAGCAAGCCTCTAGTACTTGCTATCCCCTTTTGCACCTCCTATTTCCCATTTCCTATTATGATGGAGAGTTCCTCAAGTTGACCCAACCATGCGATAGTTTGGAGGAAGGATTTCCATAGGAGGCCCGTAGATGGTCTCTCTAAGCCCAAGAGCGGATATCACCCCCTTGGCTCCTGATGGCATGACACTTAGTCATCTGATCTGGGGAGTGGCGTACCTAGAGGAGAAATCTAGTACTTGCTCAACCTATCGGTTCCTTCCCTCAACCATCTACATGATTGTTTGATAATACAAAACAATTGAATATAATGATTATCACAATAACTCACCATCTACACACAAATTTATAGAAACATGAATTATTTTATTATCCGAAAATGACATTACTGAATACCATTAATTAGATAAATATCTTTTAGTGTAAACTGTATTTATCAACCATCAATAATATAATTGTCAATCATGTAAGTTTAAATGTCAATCATAATATATTTTACATATCAATCATAGTATATATTTATCAATCATGATATATTTAAATATATCTGTCACTCATAATATATTTAAATATATTTATAAAGTATAAGCAGTTTATTTAAATTACTAATGTATTTGATAGTCGTCAGTCATAATTATATTTAACTATTCTTATTTTTTAAATACATAAAATAGTTATCAACTTTTATTTAAACTTATGATAATACTTACCTCACTGTCATCGATCTGCAAACATATGTCTTCTTTCTTCCCACTGCCTTTTTCCATGATATATCCTTGATGATCTTGCCTTGATAATCTTTTACATTTGACTGATCTTAATATATATATTTTTAATTACTTATTGCTGCAAACCGAAATCCCTACCTGTTTTCGGCCTGCCGGCTCAGTCTGTTTTTTTAAATTCTTCCCAGCGATGATGCTATTTCTGCATTAGCCACGGTAGTCATGTTATATTAATCCTTTTGCGAGCATCAAAGTTAAGTAGGGGATTAGCCTATCGACCCTCATGGGCTGACAAATGTGATGGTCTTCCTTGGCGGGTTATCGAGTTTAGGGACCTCCTCTGAGTTGTTCGGGGTTTGGGCTTTCGAGGGCTCATAGAGGTGATATTCGAGGCACTTACATGCTGCGGTAATTAGGGCCAACGAGGGGTTACTATTTTTGGCCGAGGACTTTTGGCTGGAGTTAACAATCTGGAGTTTAGACCCGGTTTGTGAGTTTGATGAGCAAACGGTGAATAAGGGGAACATTTAATAATAATTAAATAATTATTATTATGACTTTATATTATAAAGTCACTTTAAGTGAAATATTAAAGTTATTAATTATTAATGGCGAATTATAAAGTATTTAATACTTTATAATAAAGAGATAATATTAATATTAAATGAGTATTCATTATTCATTTGATTAAAGACGCCACTTATTAATTAAATTGCCTAAGTCAAGAGGGGCGAATTTAATTAATCATTTAAATGCTCATTTAATTGCTTTTTGAGAAGGGTCAAACTTTTGAGAGAGGTATTTATTTCTCAAAGACAGAATAGAACTCATTATTGATTGATTATTCAAATTTTGTCTTTTCTCTCTGAGAACTTCTGGAGTTGGAGAAACAAGGGTTTACGCAATTAGGAGTTTTTAGGCGATCAACTCACGAATCGGACATAAATTTGTGAAATACCGGTTAGAATTCCGGTTAATTGGCTTCACACAGAGTCATTCTGAGAGCATATTTGAAGTTTATTCAAGTTTCTTGAAGCGGTTAGAGAAGGGTTTGTTGGCTGCTCAGGTGCATGGGGCCATTAACCTTTCTGATGCCTAAGTGAATAGTGTCGCCTTTCTGATCACCTTTACTCTGATGCAGTACCACTAATTTTCCAGCGTCACGGTGCTACTGGTGATTCTTTCAACCTCCAACTGCTGCATACATCTCTGCGCTTCAAATCAGGTTCAAACGTGCAGGTCTAGGTTGGTTATGTTCATTGTAATTGTCGTTATTGAATATTCAGGTCTGAATATATATGTAAATCTGAGATTGAGGATTGCTGTGTGTATTTCTGAGCTCTATCTGGTCATGGATGTATGTGATTGATGCTCAGAACTAAATCTCTTAACTGTTGTACATTTCTGGGTTATAATAGTTTGCAATCAGTCAAGTATACACTCAGAAATTGATGTAATAATTGTTGTTTCAGTCAAACTGTCAATGCTGGTTGTGGAGTTAAGGTCTGATATAGTCATTGGGGTGCGTAATATTGTATTCCAGTGGTCTTTCTGAGTTGGTAAAGGTCTGATTATAATTTTTGGGCATTTAAGAGTGACATTGTAACTAATTTCTGAGCACAGAAACTTCTATTAGCATTGTATTTGGTTTAGTTGAAGTTTGTTCACAAAACTGGAAGCTCTTTGCATTCAAGGTTTGATGTTTATGAAGTGTGTAAGTCTGATATTCATTTCTGAGCAATCATATATTGTAAATCAGACCTAGTTGACAAATAGAATGTCATAATTTTGATTCTCAATCATGTTCTTGCACTATACATTGAATGTCTCAAAATACATACATGTTATGCAATATGTTTGACAAAATGTCCTAACTGTCAAACTAAAATTAATCAAGCAAAATTGGAATAGAGATTGTCCCATTCAGAGTGGGTCATCACACATATATGCTGACTGAAAATATGTATAATCTTATATCTATGGCTTATGATTCTACATTTATAAAGTACTCCCCTTCTCTTCATCGCTGCACTCCTCTCTTTTATATTCCTTATAAATCCCTTTTTATTTCCAAGAGAGGTGTCTTCTATAAGAGGGAATGACTTTATGAAAAGAGATCTGCACCTCTTCATAAAGTGATAATAACAGTTTGATTTGACTATGAAATTGCTGCTTTAATTTAACAATCGCTGCTGTTGATTATATTTTGTTTTATTATTTATTTGTTTTATATTTTATATTATATGTTTCTTAATATATTTGTTATTATTATTATTTTATATATGCTTTACTATTGGTATATTATGATAATGATATTTAATTTGTTAGTATTTATATTTTGATATTTACAATATTATATTTGATATTTTAACATTAAAGTATAATAATAAAAACAATTTGCTAATATCTTATTATTATTTTATTCTAATGTATTACAATCTTTGATGTATAATGATTATAATATTTAGTATTGGTAATTACAATATTATTTTTAATATTATTATAATTATCATCGATAATTATTTAAATAGTCAATGTCTTTAATATGTATTTTGTTTATCTTGTTTCGATGTTTTATATCCCGATGCTACAATTTCGGGGGACATGACACAAAATGACAAAGAAGCAATAGCTATAGGTCTGGTATAATTTTCAGTCACTTGCAGCTCAGAAAACTCACGAACAACAGGTGTATTTCTCAGAAATCGAAACCAATATCATACTCAACTTGCAAATATTGATTTTCTTAGATAAATCAATGGTCTTTCATCAAAACCCACATGTGATGGCCCGAAAGATGGCGCCCAACAAAACAAAGAGGAATGCAATGAAATAATACCTAGCATAATGCTTAACAGTCCCACCGAGTAATGAGCAAATTTAAGTCTTCCAGTATCTCAGAAAAAGCACACCAACACACTAAAAAGCAATTTGATCACTACGAAACTTGAGCAATAGTCCAAGAAAGCTCACACCACACCAAAAACTAAACTCATATCAGAAAACTTTATAAATCTTCATATTATAAAGCCTTGAAAGATCAAACCCTTGAAAGGCAATGGTGATTCTTGAGGTAGAATCATTCCAACCAGCTAGGGTGGATATTTCACCACCGAAACCAGCAACCGAGAAGAGGGTTTTCGTCCTCAACCAGAAAAAAGAACCCCTCGAGCTCATTCCAGCAGCACCTCTTTAAGTTTTTCAAATCATCCCTATGCAAATGAGAGCTCAAACTCATATTTATAAAGTGAGGGAAGAATTAGGGCAACTTGCATTTGAATTTGAATATATTTTCCCTCTCATTTCACTTTATGAAATGACATGAAATTACCCCAAGAGGGGCGTCCAACTTTTTGCCTCCAAAATTCCACTTTTGATTTTTAATTTAAAACTAACATTAAGCCCAAACTAGACGTCCCACCTTATGAGGCATAACATTAGCCTTAAAAAATGATAAATAAACTCCCTTTCTATGCGTTACATGAAAAACATTGTCCCCTCTTTTAAAACAACGTTGCTCTACTAGGCCAAGTGGGTCTTTAATAACCCATGCTTATTTCCTCACTTTAATAAAAAAACAACTTTATTAACGTAAGTGACGAATTAACGGATAATAAATCTGACCATTGAGAGAACTTCCCCCTGCCAAGAATGGAACCTTTGCACTGCTGCCAAGACCAGTTACTAAATATAGCACTTACTAAAAATAGTAAGTGAGGCAAATCACCCAACTGGTCTAAGTAAGGAATATCGAAAAAGGGGATAGTACAATCAATTGTGCAATCAAGGACATACTCTCACATTTCATCCAGGAGGTTGTGAAATCAGAAAAACAAGAACAATAAAGTTGGTTGTAGATGCTAGTAGGATTGCGAACAATCTCTATACTCTTAGTGAAGTCAAAGGAGAAAAGTGTTTCATGGCATAAGAGATGAGAGTTGGTTGTGGCGCAAAAAGATGGGACATCTAAACTTCGACAATCTTGTAAAGATTAGCCATAAGCAAGTTGTAAGGGACATGCCAAGGATAGCAAAGCCATTCAATAGAATCTACAAATAGTGCCAATTTGGAAAGCAAACAACATTGAGTTTCAAGTCAAAGGAGTTCTCTACATTATGACCTTTGGAACTCATTCATACCGACTTATGTGGGCGAACAAGGAGCAAAAGCTTGCAAGTTGAGAGCTATTTTATGTTATTAATAGATGATTTTTCTAGGATGACTTAGATTACCTTCCTAAAGGAAAAATTAGAAGCCCTTGAAAAGTTTAAGATATTTAAAGCTTTGGTAGAGAATGAAACTAGGTTAAGAATCAAGTGCCTTAGATCAGATAGAGGAGGAGAATTCACCTCGAATGAGTTTGAAGGTTTTTGTGAACGACACAAAGTAAAGAGACAGTATTCAACTGCAAGGACTCCACAACAAAATGGAGTTGTTTAAAGGAAGAATAGGACAGTCGAAGGTATGGCAAGAGTAATGTTGAATGAGTCAAATCTTGCTGACACTTTTTGGAAAGAAGCAGCGCATATGACAGTCTATGTTCTAAACTGAGCACAAATTATGGTACACAATAACAAAACACCCTATGAACTTTGGAAGGGGAGGCCTGTTTACTGAAATACTTTAATGTGTTTGGAAGCAAATGCTATATCAGGCAAGATGAAGAAGACTTGGGAAAATTTGATTCAATGTGTGATGAAGGTGTCTTCCTTGGATATTCCACTATAAGCAAAGCCTATAGGTGTTATAATAAAAGATTGCACAAAAAGTGCAAATGTGAGAGTTGATGAACAAAGGTATTAAAAAAACAGTACAAGTTGATCATCGAGAAGATAGCATTAAAGAGAAAGAAGTAGAAGGAGAAGATGGAAATGGTGAGGTTAAACAAGGAGATCCAAAAACACCATCTAGAGCACCAGCCAAGACTCCATCTAGATTTGTTCAAAAGAATCATCCAAAAAAATTGATCATTGGTGAGGAGATTAGCTAGTTCATTTGAACTGCAAACTTATGCTTGCTCTCTAAATGGAACCAAAGAATCTTACAAAAGCAAGTGAAGACGAGCACTGGATAAAAGCTATGGAAGAAGAATTAGATCAAATTGTGAAGAATCAAACTTGGGAGCTAGTCCCAAAACCCAAAGATAAAAGTGTGATTGGCACAAAATGGGTATTCAGGAACAAGTTGAATGAAGATGGCCAAGTCATGAGGAACAAGGCAACATTAGTGTGCTAAGGATACACTCAAGTTGAAGGTATTGATTTCAAAGAAACTTTTGCCCCTGTTTCTTGTATGGAGGCTATAAGGATGTTCTTAGCATTTGCTTGTTTCAAAAATTTCCAAGTTTACCAAATAGATGTCAAGTCAACTTTTTTAAATGGTAACTTGGAGGAAGAAGTATATATTGAACAACCAGAAGTGTTTCTTCTAGCAAGGAATGAGGACTATGTATGTAGACTAAAGAAGGCACTTTATGGGCTAAAACAAGCCCCCCAGGGTTGGTACTCAAGGTTGGATAAGTATCTACAACAACAGGGCTTCAAAAAGGGGATTTCCAATAACAATCTATACATCAAAACTAAAGGTGATCATCAATTGATTGTTGTAGTTTATGTGGATGGCATTATTTTCAAAGGTAGCAATGATAATGCGTTATTTGCAAAGAACATGCCAAAGGAGTTTGAAATGTCCATGCTTGGTGAGCTGTCTTTCTTTCTTGGCAAATTTCCCAATCAGATAAGGGAATATTCATTTCACAAGCCAAGTATATTGAAGATATTTTAAAGAAGTTTAGGATGGAGGACTGCAATTGTAAGAATCCAGGTGATTCTCAACCCCGAAACCCTAACTGAAATGCTGTTTTTTGAAAGTTTGTGTGTTTTTTGTATTTTTGGTGGTTTTTGATAAATAAAGAGAAAGCTGCGATTTTCTTAATAAATGCTTGAAAAATTCATAAAAAATCATATGGCAATGGAAATGCTTGGAAAATGCTCATAAGACTAGGGCGCATCAATTTATTATATTTCCAGAGCCTTTACAATGCAAAAGATTGAACAAATGTATATAAAATATGATTTTATTCAAAGAACCCGATTTCTCCTGCAGGCGCCAAAACAACAAGGAAGAATGTACGGCTGAAAAGATAAATGGATCTCTAACCTTTGAAAAAATGTTGTAGAAGCTCTCAATAACCTAGGCGCCCAAGATCCCTCTGCCAGAGACTGAAAAGTGAAGGCATATCTCCCTGTAATGGATAGTACGGCCTTGCTGGTACAACAGTACGACCTGTACAGCAGCAGCAAGAAAATATAGTACGGCCTTTGGTATTAATGCCAGATCTTCGGTGAATAAGCTTTGGAATAGTCGCCCTTGTTTGCTGATGAATAACTCTGAATATCCTTCCTGAAATCGATTCAATATGATCAACTGCAACTTCTGAATGAAGCTACCAAGTGGACAATCTTCAACTGGTATTGCACAGTCTCAGTATGCCAGATTCTGAAGAGGTATCGTTCTCCAAAATCGATTCGTCTGCTGAAACCCTAGGTTTTGCAAACTCCAATGCTCAGAGCAAATACAAGACAAATTTGAATAACATATCATAATGGTTCGATTTGTCCTTTCCTGAGAATATATACTTCCTTGTGAAAATTCGACCCAAGACTCATTTAATAATCATTTAAATTAAATGATTAAATATGGCGCTTTTGACTTAGGAGAAATACATTTAATAATTGGCGCCTTCATTAATGAATAATAATTATTCACTATATCAAATATCAACCCCTTTATTATAAAGTATAATAAATACTTTATAACACGCCCTTTTTATTAAATATTTAAATAATTAATAAAGTGACTTTAATATAAAGTCAAAAGTATTAATTATTCATTAAATCATTAAATACTCCAATATTTCTCCGTCTTTGTCAGTGAAGGCTGAATTGGCTCGAAATTAACTGAATTTGAAAAGTCTGCCAGCAATTGAAATGCAGGCTTAAGCTTTTAAAAATAGCTTTCAAAAAAATCTCCCATCTCTGCGAGGCCCAACTGAAACACTGCAACAGAAGCTACAGAACACTGAGTACTCGGATGATCCTCTGCACACATCTGTCACCCTACGAGGATCAAAATAATAGGCTAACCATATAACCACCGCTACTGCTAGGATGGGGACATCACAAAGCAATCCAGTGAGTACTTCCATGGTCACAGGATGCAAATTAAGCAAGGATAATGAATCTCCAAAGGAAAATCAAACTCTATATAGGTCCATGATTGGAAGTCTACTATATTTGACAATAACAAGACTTGACATTATGCAAGCAGTTGGTTTGGTGGCACGATTTTAGGCAGCACCAAAGGAGACACATGTTCATGCGGTGAGCAGGATATTCAAGTACTTAAAGGGCACTATGGATTTTGGGTTGTGGTACCCAAGAGGTGAAGATTTCACCCTCACAACATACATGGATGCAGATTGGGCCGACAATATTGATGACAAAAAGGCACAAGTGGAGGAGCATTCTTTCTTGGCCCCAATTTTGTATCATGGTTAAGTAAGAAACAAGAGTCGATTTCTTTATCCACAACAGAGGCGGAATATATTTCAGCAGCCTCTTGTTCCACTCAAGTTCTTTGGATGAAGCAAACATTAAAGGACATCAAAGTTGAGTATGAGCACCCCATATCCATCCTTTGTGACAATACAAGTGCGATTAATATATCAAAGAACCTCGTTATGCATTCTAGAACAAAGAACATCCCGATCAAATATCATTTTTTAAGAGGGAAAGTGGTTGATCAGCAGGTGAAGTTGGAATATGTTGCTACAAAAGAACATAGCGGATATTTTCACAAAGCCACTGCCAAAAGAGACTTTTGAGTACCTAAGGGAGAAATTGGGAGTAGAATCACTCTCATCTAGTCATTAAATGCTTCAAAAGAAGCACATGTTCAGGGGGAGCCATTCATTGCCTTATCCTTTAGTCTCGGATACCTTTGCCATTGATGTCAAAGGGGGAGAAGTAGTGTCAGGGGGAGATGTATGATCTTGTTGCATTTCAAGATAGTTTCTTTGCAAAGTTGCCATCAATGACAAAGGGGGAGATTGTTGAAAAAATGGTTGTCATTGATGTCAAAGGTGGCCGACCCATAGAGGAAAGAAAAACCAAATAAAATGCTAAGTTTTGTGGGTCGACTTTCCCTATATATGGTGCCCAAATTTTAGTAATTTTAGAAATTAAAAATAAATTAATTTATTTTTATTCTGTGCCGACCCCGCCCCCCTGACCCCCCTCGTAGAGATGTGTGCCCTATTGAAAAATTTGGCTGACCTTTCTTGGAGGGCCACCTCCCTTGGATGGACACCTTGGAAAGTATAAATAAAAGGTTGAGTGAGAGGTAAATGCAATCAATTTTCGAGGAATATTTTTGTATGAAGAGAAGAAATAAAAAGTTATTCAAGCAGATCTAGAAGACTTATTTGAGCAGATTTATAGCAGCAAACTTGTGAGAAGAGTGAAAGTGACAAGCAAGATCATGCCGATTTATTGAGCAGATATTATGAAGACTGAAGTGAGCTACCCCAATTTTTTTTTTCAGATTTCACCCCTTGTGTGTTTTGTTTTTGTTTCAATTTGTATCTTGTTTTTGAAGATTGGTAATAGCAAATGCAATTTTAATATTTAATAGGAACAATACATAACTAATTTGCTCATTAATTTAGTGCAATGTAGAAAATGATAACAACATTGACCAATTTGAAACAGGAATTAAATAATAAATCTAACCTTGAATCTGGAAGTATTCATTAATCACCAGCATTTAACTTCAGCTTAACAATACCAGGAATATCAAATGTAATGACCTCCAAATCTAAGTTTAACTTGTTGGATGTGTGGTTGGGCTGTAATTTAAATTCAAATTGGAATTGATTAATTAAATGTCATCAATCCTCTCCATGGGAGTCATCCCACACATCTGCAACCTTCAGAAAAGTGCAGCTAGAATGTACAACCACCTCCACATAGCAATGGCTGCTCAGACCCAACATGAGAGTACCCACAACATAGTTTGTATCACTTCCCCTTAAGCTTTTCCTATGAAATATCTTGACTAGACGGCTTAAATGGAGTTCAAACCCCCCCATCATTTCAAGTAAATCACACCTGCATAATACGCCTGGCTGAGGGTGATGTACGACAGTACCAAAATGCACGACTTCAACTAGGAAATAAATTTGCAACTCAAACACTTTTTTTAATGACTTAATATGATTGTATCATCCAACAAAAACTATTAAAATGATACCCACAACCATAAAACACTTCAATCAAACCATTCAAATCGATTTGAAGGTACAACATTCAGCTCATGGTACCTAAGATACTGGATCTTCCCCTGAAACCCCTCGGTCCTGGTTCAGTCCAGCTCCGGTTCATGGTCCGGGTCCGGTCCAACTTGGGTTCGGACAGGGTCCGGCCCACACCCTATGGGTTCGTCCCTGATGGACCCAAATCAAACCTAGGCAGAATTTGAGTGGATTTTGCAGATTTATTTTTTATCTATTTATTTTGTTTTGACTTTTGTTGAACTCTAAAAAGTCTCATTTGCCCCCTAAACCCTAAAATGATGTGTGCCATGAAGGTTTATGTGGCTTTGATGGCCTTAATGTGGGTCTTATTATGAATGCAAAATGATGTACGCCATGAAGGTTTGTGTGGTCTTGGAGGTCTTAATTTGGGCTTGGTGGCGAGGGCTCCGCCCCTCAACCTCGCCTTGTATCGTGATAGGGAGTGTGCCAAGGGCGTTGCCCCCAGACCCCGCAAGGCGCACTACCCCTCGACCCCACTTGGGGCATTGCCCCTAGACCCCTAGGAGGGGCGTTGCCCCTTGACCCCACTTGTGGCATTGCCTCCAGACCCCCATGAGGAGCGTTTCCCCTCGACCCCACTAGGGGCATTGCCCCCAGACCCCCACGAGATGTGCTGCCCCTCGACCCCGCTAGGGGCACTGCCCACAGACCCCCATGAGGGGTGTTGCCCCTCGACCCCATTGGGGGATTGCCCTCAAACACGCCTTGAATTCATTTGATTTTCTAGGTACTCTCCAAGTCCAAGTTTCCAAGTTTGCCTACAAGTCTTCATCTATAATATCATCATCCAATTGGACAATTTTCCCTAATGTTACTTGATGCTTACCTACAATGAGAAATGCAACAATGTAGTTAATTTTAATATATAATATATATCATGGCATTCGAGTTTGACTAATTGACATTCTAATATTTTTTATTTTTATGGTGGTTTTGTTTATTATGCAATATATGGTGCTATGTGTTGTATTTTGAACTTAATTACTGTTGTAAATATGTATACATTTCTGATTTTTATGTGTTTTTGTATTAACAAACCCAAAACAAACCCAACCCCAATTTTTTTTTTCTTGAACCCACGAACCGAACTATCGAACCCGAACCTGAAACCAAACCGGTAACTTAGCATGGTACAACTGGCATTGTTTGTATGACTGCTCCAAGAAAGAATTCAAGTCATAAACTTCAATTTCCAATGTATAAGATGTAACTACTCAGGCAAGAAGAAACTGAAGATTCAATATCACTATCAGTTACAAACTCCCACTAGCACCTATAACCCCAAAATAGAGATGCAACTATCTGTAGGTACAGTATGGTTCATGTATGAACCACCTTCAAATTTAGCAATGGAAGGATCACCTGATTAATAATTCCCATACTCAACAATCAACTTGGAGATTAAGGATTGATTAATACTCACAATAAATACTTGTTCCTTCCACCAGTTGCAACATCTCCATGGTACGGCTGTCTAGAATGTACAAACAACTCTAGTTACTCCAACATAGCATTTAACACTAGTTTCTTTGCTTAGAAATGAATGTTTAGCTAATACATTAAAAATTGAATCATTGCCCATAACCATTTAGTGCCCCAAATTACAAGTGCTAACTCAAACATGGTGTACGACTTAGAGGCTTGTACGGCCCAACTTGGAGTACGGCTCCGACAATCAATTTTAATATGCCTTTAAACACATGTTTTAATATATGAATACCATCGCCCAGCTATGAGGAAAAATAAGAAATGAAACCCAAAATCACACTTGCATTGTATTTTCATCTGTCAACTGAAGAATGGGATTCATGGCATCACTTGAAACTGTACGGTCATGATTGGAAAATTTTATACCTTCAGCAAATTCTTAAACAACACCCACGAGACATCTCTCAACCTCGAAGATGCTATGCTTAATGGAGGTTTTCGTCCCCACTAAGTTCTGAAAACAAACTACAATACTCCTCAGTAAAATCTAGCATAAACCCAAAAATGAAAACTCTCTTGCTTTTGCCTTCTTTCTAGATGTAATTGATCACCTTTTCTTTGAAAATTCCCTTTTTCCTTTATTCTTTTGGTTTAAAATTTCATTTCACTTGAAACACACTAAAAATATACTTTATTCACCCCTTTTTAAAAGCTTACCTTATAACTCCTTTTTGCAACAATTAATTTAACGCTAAATTAAATAATAATTTTAGCTTAGGAACTTTAGTGTTAAATTAATTAAAACATTTACCGTCATATTTTGAGAGGGGACATTACAAAGACCTTATTGCAGATTTGAAGAGAACATTATTGCCAAATTTGTGAAGACATTGTTGCAAATTTGAGAAGACATTTGTTGCTGATTTTGAGAAGACATTATTGCTGACATTGTGAAAACTATATTACAGATTTGTGAGAAGGCATTAGGGCAGATCTGAGGAGTTGCAAGTCAAAATTATTCATTTAATTCTTGTGGAGATTGGAGCCTCCTATTTGGGAGATTGTGAGGTTGGAGCCTTGTATTGAAGAGATTGGAGTTTCTTGCTAAGACGGTGCTCAGTGGAGGGGTTTGGAGTTTCATGTGGGTTGGTGCCTACAAATTCTTGTAAGAAGATTAATACAAGCAAGATTTTGCTGTGGTTTTCTCCTGTAAGGGTTTCCACATAAAATTGTGTGTCTCTCTTGTTCATGTTCTCAAATTGCTACATCTTGCATGAATAATATTGCTAAGGATAATTAGGGCGTGAAGTAATATTGCTATATTGAGTTAAGGAGTAAAGTTTTAATCTATATTGATTCACTCGCCCCCCTCAGTATTCATGTGTGTTTCTTCATTATGAACAGGAGCTTCACAAGAACTCAACTTCTTAATTGTATAAAATTTCTCCTTTAACTTATATTTTTGAAGAAGGATGACAGACTATGCATTAGGGATCAAAACAAATCACATCAGACTGATAAGTAGGATGTATTTTTCCACAGGCGTCAAATTATGATATTGCTATCAGTTCAACCGTGTAGTTTCGAGTCAAACTCATTGACCCATGTTTCATGAGTAGTGGTTCAACATGAACCCATCTCTCATGATATCGAATGGTCCACTTAGCACTCATTGCATCTAGGTGATGCTCACAGAGGTGAAGCACTGGTCCGGCCCCGGAGGTCATCAGACTGTCATATCTTTCTTATGTTTGCTTATGGTGTTCAATATCTTTGAAAAGAAAATTTTGGCCTTTACACATTGGCAAATAATGGAACAAAATAGGCTTTTTCCCTAGCTTTGTTGTTTCTGTGTACTTATTCTAACATTGAAAAGATTGTTAAATGATTCACATTCATTCTACATCAAAATGCACAAATGTCACTACATTTTGATACAAAAGAGAAATTATATTGATACTAAAAGATCTTAGGAATGTCATTACATTATCTCCTACAAGGAATGTATCTTGGGAAATGAAAACCTTTGCACATCAATTTGCAGCAATAACCAAAGCTGAAAAAATATTGCTTGTGATCTGCAAGTGAATTTCTTATTAACATCCATAGTCTGGAATTTTAATCATGACCTTCAAATATTACAATGATGGATAGTTATTTACATAATTATATGAGGTAATTCTCTAATAACATTAAAAAATGCATGCATTTCCTGTTTCTGATTAGAGTATATGATAACCTCAGAAATAAAGTTTAATAATGACATACTGGCAATTGTAGAAATTTTAAGTTTTTTCCCTAGTTTTCTTTGTATTCTCTCTGTTCAATTTTCAACCATGAACAGACTACTAGGAGTTTCTTTTTATTGATGGATAAAATTGTTACAATGTTTTTTCATCAAAGAAACATGTCTTTTAAGGTGAAAAATTAACAGTAAAGTTAGCAGGAAAACCATAGCTGTGAAAAGAATTGGGGAGGAAGATTTGAATGTGATTGGTTGTAAATGTGGTTACATCATACTTTAAACTTTTACCCTTGGCTTGTTGAGTGTTTTCATGATCCAACAGCAACCATAATCTATTAATTGCATGTGGTTATCTTATATTCATACACTGATCTTTGCCAATGTTATCACATATTTGATATTTCACACTGGAAGCCCTGCTATTTTTTTGCTTTCATCTTTTCTTTTTGTATTGTCTTTTCACAGAATATGTCTTACCTCTGGCTAAGTATAATAATGCAATCAAAATGGGTTGTTTATATATTCAAATGCCTTTTATGTTTGAAAAATGTAATTTTTTGTTGTTTGTTGAATGTTATGGTATAGGTTGATGAAGTTGAAGTGGTAATAGATCCCAAGGATATAGAGCTCTCAACTGCAAGGTCTGGGGGAGCTGGTGGTAGGTAGCAATGCACATCCTATGGTTTCCGTTTCCTAAATTTACATACTGCAAGTATGCTTACTAATACTATACTATATTCATTATCAAACATAATTGTGTTTCCATTTGAATATCAAAAAATAGTCCTTAGGTGTATGCTTCTACAATTTTTCACATAGATTAATTGCCATCATGGAAAATTTTCTGTTAATATGCAGGTCAAAATGTGAATAAGGTTGAAACTGCTGTCGATCTTTTCCATAAGCCAACAGGAATCCGCATATTTTGCACTGAAGCACGATCTCAGCATAAGAATAAAGCTCGAGCCTTCCAATTGCTTAGAGCAAAATTGTAATTGGCTATCAAATTTAATATTATGTTACTGATTTTTATTCTCTTAGCTCAGCTACATTTGTATGATCATCTTTTGAAATTTTATTGCATACATAGTTATATAGGACAACAAATTTATCAAATTAGTTTGTTTATGGTTTGCTCTTAATGACATGTATTGATACACTCTGAAGCATTTTACATATCATTTGCTGATTGTTTGTAAGTTCTCCCTCATAAATTACATTTGTCTACCTTTTCTTGATTGGGCTGAATTCATAAGCAACAGTAAGGGATAAAAGTTCTTCCTTTTGAGAAAAATCTTTTTACACGTTATCTAAAGACTTTAGAAAAACCAAATTTAAACTCTAGGAAATAAAATTGATTAAAAATGATTTTTTCCTAGAGTGTTCGAATAAAATATAATGAATGATTCCTTGTATTTACAGTTTTGATGAAATTACAGAAATATATATATATTTTTAATATCCCATTGCTTATCGATTTTGTAGTGAAAGAAAAATGGCAATTTCTTATAAGAATGACAATACTCCAAATTTGTTACAACCTATGCAAGACTATGAAGAAATATTACATAGATATTGAACAATAGAAGTTCAAATAGTGAACCTAAGATTTAAGAAATATTCCCACCAAATTTTTCAATTTTCAAATTACAATCAGAATGCAACACACGTTAGGGTTAGATAATTCAAACCAGCAGACTTACAATAACTCGTTGCCAAGAATGCACACTCAATCTCAACAAGAGAGGCTGTCATATGGCAAGAGGATCGTCAGTGCCTTAAACAAAATGCAACTGAAGGTAACTCTAACCAAGAATGTGTCCGCGAAGGACGAACATATGGTCAGAGGATCTTCTACGCTACAAGTACTGAAAACAAACTCAACACCAAGCATGTGCTACCCAATCCAGTATGGAAAGGAGGCGACCATATGGTGGAGTGCTAAGAATTACAATGCTAATAAGGGAAATAGCAAGAATGTTGAAGTACTCGTCAAAGAATGTGCTTTCCAACCCGAGACGGAATGGGAGCTACCATATGGAGATATAAAGAAATACAATTGCGTATACAGAATGTAAAGTAAGACTGAGAGAAATGCTGACAGTACTACTGTTCAGCTTACAATGAATATTTAAATGCCTGCAAGATCAAGTATTAGAACTCTTCAAATTGCTGCAACAACAAGGAATCTTTTACAAAGCCTTTAATGATTTCCTAACACCAATCCAAGAAGGAGAATGCAGATTTCTCAAATCTGATTATGACAGACCTGCACTTTAAAATATATAACCAGCAACACAGATCCTTGTCAAAATGCTCATAACTCTCTCATTTCTCACCCAAATGATCTCAAATCTGATGCAATAGACCTTCAAAATGATGGCGCCTAACTTAGTAATAAGAAATGGCATCTAAAAGTGGTTATTAATTACTGACACGAATCCCAAGGCACTCCAGAAAGTACGGCCTTCAAGGAATGACGAATTTGCATTATAAAATCATAAACTTCGTATTAAAATCTGCAAATATTCATGAAGGGGCGCCTCCAACAGGGAAACACAATGAGACAATACCCAGAATGAGAATGTTTAAGATTTGAGACTTGTGAGCAGAAATATACATTCAGCAGTCATGACCAGCAACTCTGAATTGACAGGAAATGATAAAACTCAACTACGAAGGATAGGAAACCAACTATAACTGAAAAGACAAATCAATAACACTCAAACCTCTCAACTAGTTGCTGTCTTTCAAGCAAGAAGAAGAGCCAAGCTAGGAGGCCTTCATTCCTCGAAGCAATCCCAAAGCCAATCTGGCAGCATAACATTCCTGTAGACAAAAGATACCTCGAAAGAAGAGAAGGAACCTTCTTTATAGAAAGAAGAGAAGACTCCGGAGCCTTCTAGAAGGTGCGCCCTAATCCCAAGCTGCTTTTAGGTTTAAACTTTGACCCAAACACTTTCTTCCCAATGGCGTACTTTCCTTGTGAAATATTAATCACTTCTCTTTTTTAAATAAAATATAATCTCCTTCAAAAAGGCGTCCATTTTCCCTTTGAGCAATTATAAACTTTAGAAATATTAAAATATTTCCTTCATGAGAAAATACCCCTCAAAGTCCCCTTCTTTAAAACAACTGTTAAGTTATAACACTAGGCCAAGGGGTGTTTTAAAAATAAAACATTTTGACTTAAAATAACTTATATCTTCGAAATGAACCCCTTAAGCCAAAAATGAGAATTACCCAATGAATTGCCAGAAGAGGAAAGTTGACTGGATTGATGCCGACTGGACCACTGCTAAAATTAGAATTTACTAAAAATAGTAAATTCCTAAAGATGCTCAGAATGCCAAGAAAAACATACCACTGCGAAGCCCTCTGAAAACCCAGAAGGAATCTAGAATCCAAACACCCAAACTCCAACAAGCAAAACCCTGAATCTTCAAGAGAACCCATCAAACAGTCGGAAACCCTAATTCTGCCACTGACTAGCCGACAACACACTGGGAATAGGCTACCAATCATTGAAAAGTGAAGAGCTAAAAGCGGGGACATTGCATGATTCTACTCGCTCAATTATCCAAGAGAAACAACAGTTCTCAAATGTAATGGACTATTTGGAGAAAATCGTTAGTTAATAGAGTTATGGAATTCTTAATTCAATTTCATACTGGAAAATGAGAATATAAAGTTCAAATTAATTTGCAAACATGAATGGAAATGAGATTCAAGAGAATTCACACTGTTCACTAAAACAAATGAATGGCAAAAGATATTGGCCTTTGCATAAATTTATTTTCTTCAATTTAGCGCCATATAAATTTCCCCTCTAATTGCACAGTCCCATCTAATTATAATGTTGTAGGTTGGGACTTCTCGTGGATTAGGAAACAAAGGAGTTTATTAATGACTACTCATTCCATAGAAATGACCAAGCCATGGCAGGTAGCTGAATGGGCATAAGTGCAATAACATGTGCTAGACTGCCTTACCTCTTACACTTAGATGATTGTAACCAATCTAATCTGCCACCCTTTGCATGCTCTTTTGAGGTCATAGATGATACAACTCACAAGTTATTCTTCCTCATACTACCCCTTCTCAGGGAACTTTGCTATTGGTTGCATTTGTTGGCCCTTCTCCTTCTCTTCCCAAAGACCAAACAAGTATGCTTGCCTTTGAGTTCCATTTAGAGAGAAATGCTTATGAATCCTCACCTCAAATGTAGCTTATTTGAGCAATGTTCTTGAGAAACAAGAAAACTTATCTGCACCTTATCTTGAAGGGTTTCAAATTTGATCTTAAAACTCTACATTTCCTGCCAAAGGAAAAATTGCTACAGAATCACCTTTTTACTTTTGGGAAGTTCCTGTGGTAGCATGCGTATCTTCAATCGTTGCATGGTTATGCTTTACACAACATGTTATTTCACTTGCAACCATTTTGAGCCTTACACAACTCTGAAAATGGTTGTATGCTTCACAACGTTTCCTTTGAAAATACCCTTTTTCTCATCACACTTTCTTCAAAGCATCAAGAAATGTGGGTCAAATATACATCTATTGAAAGAAAATTTACACCAACTCCGTGCTTTATGCAACACATAATTGTTGCACTGTGAGTTATGTAGGGTAATTTGCTCCCAACTTTGTAGCCTATGTAAGGATGCATATTAGCATAATGCCATGAAACACTGCAAAAAGCATGCCTCTTGGGTCAAATTGTGTGTAATTTTGAAATCATGCATGCACCTATATTGAATTCCTTGTTAAAAATGCATATATTGATTTATGGTTATAGATGAGGACTTCATAATGCCCAAGTTGTGTCACGAACTGGTTGATAACACTGTAGCTCCCTTGTTTCCTCATGGATAAGTTGTGCTTTTTTCTAGCATTGCCTTCTTCATCATATGGGCATTGCTCTCCTCTTGAGGTATAATGAACAGCCCTATTTTTTTTTTGAAAATTGTTAGCTCAAAACAAAATGGAATGCTTAGAAACTTCATTTCCACTTTTTGATCACCAAGTTCTTAGTGTGGGCGAGGTGAGAGCATACATTGTACGGGATTAAAAATTCATTTGAAAATAAACGGCTGAAAGTAGTATCCACTTATTCAGTGGGGTTAGCCAGCACTTCCACTTTCCAGTGGGAAAACTTATACAATAATGAAAATGCAAGAAAACTCTTCCACTTTTTAGTGGTGAGTGAGTGCCATAAGACACTTGTTTAGTGGTGTAAGTATCAACAACTAACAAGAGCAAGTCACTAGTGGTACTACCATCCAATGTTACAATCCAAGGTGTAAGAAAGGAATGACTTTGGCGGTATGACTATCCAAAGCACTTACAACATTAGTCCATAAGCATATTTAAGCTCAACATAAACATGTCAAACAATGATATATCTGCTATCATAAAGTGTTGATAAAGATTAATAATGCTGATACAATATAAACTGCTGTAATATCCCAAATGTTGTCAAATATTATGTGATTCAGTGAAATCAAGTTCTCAACAAGAGATATACCTTAAACAAATGCAAATGGTAAAGGTTGCATGTCTGATATCCTCTGCAACTTGCTGTTTCAGGGCTAGACAGGGAAGGATTTCACTAAAAAATAACCATTATTTCATTCCCAAACACCATCAAACACTTTCTACATGGAAAGAGCACTTCAAACCTCATAAACAAACACCCCCCAAAGCTTTGGAAAGTTGCTACAACAGTCTGTTGTCAAAGTTTCAGGCTTGTACAGGTTTGTCATACATCAAATCAACAAGTTGATTGCTGAGAAATCACAAAGAATGCATACTCAGTTCATCAAAGGGCAGCATGGTCTACTGTAAATAGTTTTCAATGCAATCCCCTTAATCAAACAACACAAAATCCCAAGTAAAGGACATTGTAGGTCTGAAAATCATTGGATAGATTGCTGCATGTGCAGTGTCAAGTCTGTTATGACAAGAAACACTGTTGCAGTGTTTGATATACAACTGTTGTAGGTCAAAACAGCCACGATGAATCATCAAACTTCCTCTAACCACCTGTTGTGACCTTTTCACACATCGCCCCATTGCAAATGGGGACCCCCTGTTTTCGCTTTTTGCCTTGGCATCACAGCTGCTTATCACTTGTCTTTTTACAATGAGGTCATCATTTTGAGAGTTTCAAGTCAGTCTTTTAAGAGTCATCCGACCTGTTGGTGTTTGACACGAAACATTTTAGAACAAAGTGTCACAGACGCTCTATTCTCTCTTGAAAAACTACTTCCTATGCTAAGATTGCAAGTGAGATCATAGGGTAATTCCAATGTTTAAGATGAACGCGGATAGGCTCTGTGGTATGGATGTGATTTACTGTGGGCACAAGTAAGATTTTGCAAGTCATTCGGAGAAGTGGGGACATAAATGCAGCATCATTTTGGGTTTTTTGATTTTATATAAAAAGGTGAAAAAAGATTTAGGGTTTAGAGACTTTTATGCTACTCCTAAGAAATCAAGAGAAGACGAAGACTAAGTGAAACCCAATAAACCATACTCTGTTTCGCCACGTTCAACGACAACTACGCATAGCAAGTGCAATCTTCTAGGAATGTGCTTTTGATTTTCACGTGATAAATAATTGCCATCAGATTGAACAACAATTATTAAAACAGAAGTTAAGCATCCACAGTAAAGCTCAGTCTAACTTTGCACATCGAGTGAAAACATCCACCCAAAGAAAGTATGAGCTCGGTTTCACTAATCTCCGTTATCAATCAATCATTCTTCTAACATATATTTTAATTCAAATCTACTAAGTGAGAAAGAAAACATGCGACCATGCAACTATTCAACAATCAAGTACTCAAAGCACCTCATGCATTTGAACTTCATTATCAAAGTAGCTTTTCACAACAATCTCATAAGAACTCTCTCTTTATTTCTAACTATCTCAAATCTGCTCTAACTCTTAATCTCTAATCTCTATATCTCTACCTTCTAATCTTCTAATGAATTTTCTAATGAGAATGAGAGAGTGAGGGGGGGGTTTATATAGTTTTTCAAGATTACAAAGAACGGCCGAGATTGATCCAAGATCAATGGCCAAGATTAAACAGAACTAAACCCTAATTAGGGTTTCCAAAACCACAATCAGTTAACTGAAGAGAACACTAGATAACTGGAGTGTCATCCTTATCCACTTGTGCAGCCTCACGTTCGGCGAACCTAGACACTATCAGGTCGACCTCCTCCATGGCAATGTCGGGCAGCACGCTGATGTTGTACTCCAGCAAATCCAAGTTCTCGGCACATTCTGCAAACATAGTAGCCCATGCTGGCTCCTGCAACAAGAAAGAACTTCCGATGGCCATGAATTCGAACACTCTGGTGAATCCCTCTTTCATGATTGGCCCGGTGGTGGAGAAAACTTTC
>VDFB02191871.1:0-10762 GCA_007258455.2 Sequoia sempervirens
AAAAGAAAATGTGAAAATTGTGAAAAGGTATTTCTTAAAAAGAAATTAATAAGTTACTTGTGCAAATAAAATTTAAGTGAAAAACAAGTATTTTAAAAAGAGTTGATTTCGAAAAGTTAAAATATCTGAAATATGACTTGAAGGAAAATATCTTTGATATTTAATGTTTTTAACTACATGAGAAAATTTAGGAATGCATGTTTATTATCACTTAATTGTGACTTGAGATAAGGAATGGCATTAATAGCCTTTAGGGGTTGCATTTTGATGCATGGCATCTCTCGGGAAAGATTATCACAGCAATTGTTTTTCAAGAAATTTTTGCACGGCTGTGTTTCTGGAAAAAGTTTTTATCTCAGATTTTGTTGCAAGCACAATATTATGTAGGATTATAAAGATTTCTTTGTTAAGGATGTGGTGATTTCGGACAGATTTGATAGGAGCATCAGACTTCGCTTTTTCCCAACTAACAAGCTTTGTCAGGTTTTCTTCGTTATGTCCTTCTTGTAGTTTCTTAATCCATAGTTTCAGATATTATATATACTTGAATGTTGTTTGTTCTAGAAAAAGCTTATTCTAAGGTAGAAATGTTTCTCCCAGCCTGACCTGCGCATGCAACAAAGAAATAATTACAATAGAGTTATTAAAATTTTAAAAGAGGAACATAAAAAAATCAAGATTAAGAAGATTTAAATGGATATATCTATACTCTATTTCTGTTTTTAATGAAATTGTTATTGCTTAATGTCTAGGAAACTGTCTTTCTCTTATTGAGAATTCAATAGATATAAAATTAAGCTCGTAAGTGAAATTTCTTTAACCACAGCATAAATTTGTAGTATTGATTCATCAATTGAAAAGTTAGATATTCATCCCTGCATTATTTGTAATTATCTGTGCACAACCATTAAGGGAAAAACTTTTGGAGCAATTTATTGATTAAGAGATTAGGTACACCAACAGCTGCCAATCCACTGAATCTGTCATATTTGTTTGCATTTTGAATGTACCTTTGAATCATGAAGGTCGTTGTGATATTTCCCAACTTCATTGTATATTGGCCAACGACATATGCCATGATTTTGATCCATATACTTATCATACTTTATTCTTACCTTTGTTATTTCTATGCATGGCCAGTCAACTCACTATTTTCCTTACTTTGTTTCCGTCCAAGATCCTCTTTGGTAGTCGGTGTCATTATCTTCTCTTGGGTTGCTCTCTAAACACAGATCGAAGGGTTGATTGGAAATATCTGACTATTTCATTTTATATTTCCGCCTTAGGTTCTATTTCACTTCCACGTCTTCATTATTCTTGTTTTATGTTTTTGTTTTATTGGTTAATCCCTTGAAACGTTGGTATCTTATTTAGTATTTCTTTTGCCATTATCGCGCATGGTCTGTATGATACCTTTTGTGCTATAAGTCTGCGATCATAATTGTTGTAGGTTGCATCCCATAGCTGAACATTGAAATTTCCTTATGCTTATTGTGTGTCTGTGCATGCACGCACTAGTCTGAAGTTTATATTCATTATAATTAATTCTTTTGTTTGTTAAAATTGGAAATAAATATATATGTTGTTCTGGATCTGGAAGATGCCTTTTTAAGGTGCGCTTTTTATCAATTCATGCATAGTTGTATGCTTAATTGTTTGGTCAAGCTTTGCCCTGATATTGGCGGTGTCCATTCCAATTGATGTTTTCGATGGAAATTTTAGAAGGGGGAATTTTCACCTATTTACTTTCCTTCCACAGTCATCGTGACTGTTAACCTCACGTGGTGATTGGTTTTCTCCTTATATTTGTGCCACCTTGGCTAGATACGAAGTTTTGTGCTTTTAATTTCCAAATTATCAGTGCTAGGTATATCATACTTTCAATAGCATGAACATAGATTTAGATGTTCTTCCTAACACCAACTTTCCCTTCTAAGAATCCGAACTCACTCCTGATTTCACATGTAACCTCAATCAATGGTGACTAATAAGCAATTTGAATCTTTATCTCTATGCCTCCTCATAGTTTATCTTTTTGAATAGCATTTTCATCTCTATCGTTCCACAAGTGTCCACTGAAATTAGATGTTTATGATTATTTTAATTAAAATTCCTATAAGTAAACTTGACTTGATATTCCTTCCTCACTCTATTATGAGTATGTATTGGGTTTGATGCCAATACCCAATCCGCCCTTTACTAAGGTCAAGTGATATACTGAAAACATGCAATAAATTTGTTCTATGCCGTAAATAAAGTTATATCTCATCCCAACGTGATTCCCTTTTTTTACTTCTTTTTTTTATTTTAATTATTCATCAATCGGGCTTGGGAATCTAATTTCACTTTCAGCATGCTATGACTACATGTTCGCGTATGGTAACGAGTTAGTATACGCATTAAACGAATCACGAAAATTCTTGAATTTATCAATTCTAGAGCATCTTAAACCTGCTAATTTAGATGGTGTTTCCCATGGTGCTCTATAACTGGGTTAGATCTCAGACACAATAAAATGTAATTGGCAATAGTAGTAATCAATAAACTTTATTTATTGTAAACTCTTGTTTTCCTTCGCGTAACTTGACTTCAGTATAGTTACTATCATCTGATTTTTAGCATGCTAAATGGGTGTTAATTTCCCACAGCAAGAGTCTTCCCAATATACGCACAGCTATATTCAGTTAGTTTTAATTTTATTTATTGAAAAGAAGTTTTGGATAAGCTTTGAATTTTATAACTTAATGTTATAATAATTATTAGATTTGAATGGTTTATATGTTGATTTGTAAATGTAATAGACTCATAATGTCCCTTGGATGAAGATAAATATAGATTTATTAGAATTAGTATGATATTAAGTATTGATTATATTTTTTTATGCATGTAATTTTGATATTATGAAATTTATATGTAAGTTTTTTATTGAAAGAATAATCTATAATGGATTTTATTTATAATGCTAGAAACATATGGATTTGTTCCCATTGATACAACCCTATTCTACATTAATTATATCTAAGAAAATTTGCATATATTGATAGATTTATAAATGCAATTAGATTATAATATTTATGACATAGAAAGCTTCCTATTATTTTGCATTAGGATAAGATTTAAAACATTTATAATTGTCTATATATATATTGTATAATATATCTCTAGCTTTTACTTATAAGAGTTAGTTAATATATATATACATTAATGGAAATGTAATTCTTGTTATCGAATTTTGATTTAGATGTGTATGGCTTTTAAATTGGGAATTAATGAGTTATTAATACTTCAACACCCTTTGTTGATCTCGGCGTCAAGAAAGCTCTTGTAGAAGAATATATATATATAAATTTTTAGATGAACATTGTGCTTAATGGTAGAAAAGTATTTGTTTTCATTTCACAAACATTCTTTGGTGTTATTGAGTTCTCTATTCTTCTAGGGAATAGGAAACGAATTTTATTTTAAGTATATTATAATAGTAATTGATCTATGGTCGCGGACCTAATTTAGAGTTAGCCATGCGATCTATGTTTTAATATTATACTGATGTATAAGCGCATATTGGAAATCCTTAGTGTTTGGATGTTGCATCATGTTTCTAGAAGAGTGGCTCATGATAGGGTCGAACTCCAAGTGGTTGCCGTAACCTATCGTGGGTTATGTAATTCAGTGAAAACTTTAATAATAAACCTGGGGTTCAATATATAATAAAGATTAATAGAATGCCTCTCCTAGCACCTTAATGCTTGTATAGATTAAGGGTGGGTTGAGAAGGCCTGGAATGGCTTGTCATTTACCTTGTCTCCTTGAAAGATAATTTGACTCCACATGAGTTTATCTAAGGGCCAGGAATCGGTAGAGACTGCCAGGGTAACTCTGGAAGAGGGCCGGTAGTCTAGGAAGATTCACCAGGGTAACTTAGAACAACTATGCGATGACACTCTATCCTAAAACATAATAATAGTCTCTTGTGTTGAGTTGTCTATTATATTGTGGTCGTCTCTGAAAGCATATGATGTGGTCATGTCGTTATGTGTGGTCAGCCATGTAATGTATTGTATGTTCATTGTTCTTTGTTTGATTGTCTTCTGGACCTATCACTATCTCCTAGCACGGAGGGAGTGGACCTTCGGGTTCCACGTGGTCGGGTGGAAACCGTGCTACACTTTCATTGGATACTTTTACTGATGACATTTTACTTGTAGTTGGTTCTTGATACCTTGATGATCGAGACACTGGACGCAAATCATGTTCGGATGTGGATATTTGAAATGAGAAGATCATTTCTTTTATTGTATATTTATCTCATGTTAATGAGTATACTCTTTGTACCATCAATATGATGTATTGAGATCTTATGAGAATCTCACTAGATGTAATCAGAATTTATGAATGTCTTGAATTGTATAAGTTTTGAAAAGTGGTTTATTCACGAATATGATTTGTACTTGTGTTTATGACTTTAATTCTATGGTAATATGTTCATAATTATAATGTGTAAGTAACATCGTCTTGGAATCCTTAAGACATTGGTATAATCGAATGAAACCAATAAAAAAAAAATTATTCCGATAATTCGTTAATTAATACTTTGTCCTTTGGATTCCCTGGCGGGGCGTTACAGATGGTATCAGAGCACTAGGTTCTAACACTGGGTACTCTGGATATCAATAAGCCCATTACGTTGTCCTTGGTGTTAGACTCTATAGTTCATATTATCCTATTGCCTTTTATGTCATATAATTAAGACGTGTCAGAGATCACTCTGTACCACTAGAAGACTATTAATGTTATAGCCTGAAAGAGTTCCCTCCTTCCTCGTTTGGTGCTAGTGTTTAGTCACGCAGTGTTGTACTGTACTATTTTGAAGATTGTGGATTTTCTTGGTAATTTTTTATGATCATATGTTGATTGCGAAGGTCGACATCTTATTCATGTTTGGTTGTGATGGTTTAGCCACACCTGGTGATCTTATTTATTTGTAATCCTCGTGGTTACACTTGATTTAATGTTGACATTGTGCACATTTCTTAATTTAATGTTGAAATTGAATTTCATTTAAGGTTTATTTATGACTTTAGTGGCAAAATTATTTTATTTATTGTTTTCAATGTCGGCCAAGTCTTGTGTTGTGATTCCTCTCCAAGAATGTAGGATACTGACTTGGTGAGCGTATACGAGGAAGTAGACTTAGGGAACTTTAGGATAGGCGTATGTGAAGTATATTTATAATAGTTATGGATATAGTACTTTCCTATCTTGTTGTCTTCTTAGACTGAAACTTATTTCGTTATGTTGAGCATATGACACTCTTTAAGTTGTGTTTGTTGTACTTATTTTGCGGCTTCCAGGAGTAAGTCGTATCCTAGGGGGGGAGGATGTAGTACCCCTCCGTTTGTTGCTATGTGTATCAATTTGCTTGTGTCTGTTTGTTAGTCGTGTAGCTGTTTTGGATACTATTTTGTATTGCCTCTAGTTATGGCATTAATGTTATATTGGTTGTTAAACCCTGTGGATGATTTATTAAATATCAAGATTATTTGGTTAAGCATGTATGAGGACATTGTGGTGGATGCACGTGTGTTTTGGATATGTTGTTGTTATGAGTTTTAATGTGAATATCATGATGTGATTTATGATTATGATGTAATGATGCTCGTCTATGTCGGTGAAGAAGACAGTATGGCATTACTCATTCGTGAGTACCCTGCTATGTTGCGAATCTTATTCACGGTGTGTTTTCTAACATGAGTATATGTATGTTCTAATGTTGATGTTTTCTGCAGATACAGGTACTAGGTATTGGCTCCACCTGCTTGTCAGGTCTGAGCAAACCCTAATCCAATAAAAATCATGTTGATTCGGAGATAGTGTCTGGTCCTCGTGTAACCATCGTTCTTTGTCGAACGAGTATCCAATAGTTGTCTGTTGTCATGTGTTGTTTTGTCTTGTCGTGTCAATTTTGTCAGTGTTATTTTATTTGAAAATTAATTACTGTTTAAATTAGTGAAATGGCTAATTTTTTGATATATTGATTAAATGCAAATTTCTTTAAATGATAGAATAAACGTTTATGTTGTGTTTATTGTTTAATTTATTAATTTAAATTAAGCTAGTTATTAAATTAAAAGAGAATGCGAAATTTGTTAAAAGGAATTTCTTTAAAAGTAATTAATTAATTAATTACTTGTGCAAATATGTTTTATGTGAAAAGCAAGTATTTTTAAAAAGAGTTGATTTCGAAAAGTTAAAATATTTGAAATTTGATGTGAAAGAAAATATCTTTGTTATTTAATGTTTTTAACTACATGAGAAATTGGAGGTATGCATGTTTATTATCACTTAAGTTGCGACTTGAGATAAGGATGGCATTAATTAGCCCTTAGGGGTTGCATTTTTATGCACGACATCTCTCGGGAAAGTTTTGCACAGCTGTGTTTCTGGAAAATTTTTTTATCTCAGATTTGTTGCAAGCACAATATGGTGTAGGATTACAAAGAATTCTTTGTCAAAGATGTGGTGATTTCGGGCAGATTTGACAGGAGCATCAGACTTCGCTTCAGCCCAACTAATAAGCTTTGCCAAGTTTTCTTTGTTTTGTTCTTCTTGTAGTTTCTTAATCCATAGTTTCAGATATTATATATTTGAATGTTTTCTATTCTAGAAAAAGCTTATTCTGAGGTAGAAATGTTTCTTCCAGCCTGACCTGCGCATGCAATAGAGAATTAATCATATTAGAGTTATTAAAATTTTAAAAGAGGAACATAACAAAATCAAGTTTAAGAAGATTTAAATGGATATATCTACAATCTATTTCTGTTTTTAATGAAGATGTTATTGCTTAATGTCTAGGAAACTGTCTTCCTCTTATTGAGAATTCAATAGATATAAAATTAAGCTCGTAAGTGAAATTTCTTTAGCCACAGCCTGAATTTGTAGTATTGATTCATCAATTGAAAAGTTAGTTATTTATCCCTGCATTATTTGTAATTTTCTGTGCACAACTATTAAGGGAAAAACTTTTGGAGCAATTTATTGATTAAGAGATTAGGTACACCAATAGCTGCCAATCCATAGAATCTGTCATATTTGTTTACATTTTGAATGTACCTTTGAATCATAAAGGTCGATGTGATATTTCCCAACTTCATTGTATATTGGCCAACGACATATGCCATGTTTTTGGTCCATACACTTATCATACTTTATTCTTACCTTTTTTATTTCTATGCGCGGCCAGTCAACTCACTATTTTCCTTACTTTGTTTCCGTCTAAGATCCTCTTTGGTAGTCGGTGTCATTATCTTCTCTTGGGTTGCTCTCTGGACACAGATTGAAGGATTGTTTGGAAATATCTGACTATTTCATTTTATATTTTTGCCTTAGGTTCTATTTCACTTCCACTTCTTCATTATTCTTGTTTTATGTTTTTTTGTTTTATTGGTTAATCCCTTGAAATGTTGCTATCTTATTTAGTGTTTCTTTTGCTCTCATTGCGTATGGTTTGTATGTTGCCTTTTTGTGCTATAAGTCTGTGATCATAATTGTTGTAGGTTGCATCCCATAGCTAAACATTGAAAATTTCCTTATGCTTATTTGTGTGTCTGTGCATGCACGCACTAGTCTGAAGTATATATTCATTAAAATTAATTCTTTTGTTGGTTAAAATTGGAAATAAATATATATGTTGTTTTGGATTTGGAAGCTGCCTTTTTAAGGTGCTCTTTTTCTCAACTCATGCGTAGCTGTATGCTTATTTGTTTGGTCAAGCTTTTCCCTGATACTGGCGGTGACCATTCCAATTGATGTTTTTGATGGAAATTTAAGAAGGGGGATTTTCCCCTATTTACTTTCCTTCCACAGTCATCGTGACTGTTAGCCTCACGTGGTGATTGGTTTTCTCCTTATATTTGTGCCGCCTTGGCTTGATACGAAGTTTTGTGCTTTTAATTTCCAAATTATCAGTGTTAGGTACATCATACTTTCAATAGCATGAACATAGATTTAGATGTTCTTCCTAACGCCAACTTTCCTTTCTAAGAATCCGAACTCACTCCTAATTTCACATGTAACCTCAATCAGTGGCGACTAATAAGCAATCTAAATCTTTATCTCTATGCCTCCTCATAGTTTATCTTGAGAATAGCATTTTCATCTCTATCGTTCCACAAGTGTCCATTGAAATTAGAAGTTTATGATTATTTTAATTAAAATTCCTATAAGTAAACTTGACGCCTTGATATTCCTCTCACTCTATTATGAGTATTGGATCTAGATGCCATCACCCAATCCGTCCTTTACTGCTGTCGAAGTGATAGAATGAAACATGCAATAAATTATGTTCTATGCCGTAAACAAAAGCTATATCTCGATCCCCAACGTACCCCCTTCTACTTCTTGATTTTTAATTATCTACTAAATCAGTTGGGAAATCTACCTCTCTACTTTGCATGGCGTTATGACTGCATGTTCATGCGTGGTAGCAATCTAGAGTTTGTATAATTTATTAAACGAATCACGAGTAAGCCTTGAATTTATCAATTCTAGAGTAGATCTTTAAACTGTTAATTTAGATATGTGTTTCCATGGTGCATGCGCTACAACTGAAGTTAGATTTGTATGTTTAAATAAAATGTAATTGGCAATAGTAGTAATCAATAAACTTTCATTATTGTAAACTCTTGATTTCCTTTGCGTAACTTGACTTCAGTATAGTTATTATCATCTGATTTTTAGCATGCTAAATGGGTGTTAATTTCCCACAACAAGAGTCTTCCCAATATACGCGCAGTTGTATTCAGTTAGTTTTAATTTTATTTATTAAAAAGAAGTTTTGGATAAGCTTTGAATTTTATAACTTAATGTTATAATAATAATCAGATTTGAATGGTTTATATGTAGTTGATTTGTAAATGTAATAGATCTATAATGTCCTTGATGAAGAGCAAATATAGATTTATTAGAATTGGTATGATATTAAGTATTGATTATATTTTTTTATGCATGTAATTTCAAATGATATTGTGAAATTCTATATGTAAGTTTTATTGAAGAATAATCTTTAATGGATTTTGTTTATAATGCTAGAACATGGATTTATTGTTCTATTGATAGAAATTTATTCTACATTAATTATATCTAAGAAAATTTGCATATATTGATAGATTTATAAATGCAATTAGACTATAATATTTATGACATAGAAAGCTTCATATTATTTTGCATTAGGATAAGATTTAAAACATTTATAATTGTCTATATGTATATTGTATAATATATCTCTAGCTTTTACTTATAAGAGTTAGTTAATATATATATATATATATACATTAATGGAAATGTAATTCTTGTTATAGAATTTTGATTTAGATGTGTATGGCTTTTAAATTGGGAATTAATGAGTTATTAATATTTAACAATTCTTTTGTTGGATTTGATGTCAAGAAAGCTCTTGTAGAAGAATATATATATATATAAATTTTTAGATGAACATTGTGCTTAATGGTAGAAAAGTATTTGTTTTCATTTCACAAACGTTCTTTGGTGTTATTGAGTTCTCTATTCTTCTAGGGAATAGGAAATGTAAATTTTATTTGTAAGTATATTATATTAGTACTTGGATTGTACTATGGCTGTGACCTAATTTAGGAGTTAGCCATGCGTGATCTATATGTTTTTAATATGGCATTGATGTATATGCATATTGGCAATCCTTAGTGTTTAGATGTTGCGTCATGTTTCTAGGAAGAGTGGCTCACGATAGGGGCCAGAACCCTAAGTGGTTGCCAGGGTAACCTATCGTGGGTTATCTAATTCAGTGAAAACTTAAATAATAAACCTGGGGTTCAATATCCACCACATGAGTTTGTCTAGGGGCTGAGAATCGGTAGAGATTGTCAGGGTAACTCTAGAAGAGGGCTGGTAGTCTAGGAAGATTCATCAGGGTAACTTAGAACAACTATGTGATGACACTCTATCCTAAAACATGATAGTAGTCTCCTGTGTTGAGTTGTCTATTATATTGTGGTCGTCTCTGAAAGCATATGATGTGGTCATGTCATTATGTGTGGTCAGCCATGTAATGTATTGTATGTTCATTGTTCTTTGTTTGATTATCTTCTAGACCTCTCACTATCTCCTAGCACGGAGGGAGTGGACCTTCGGGTTCCACGCGGTTGGGTGGAAACTGTGCTACACTTTCATTGGATACTTTTACTGATGACATTTTACTTGTAGCTGGCTCTTGATACCTTGATGATCGAGACACTGGACTCAGATTGTGTTCAGATGTGGATATTTGATATGAAAATATCATTTCCTTTATTGTATATTTATCTCATGTTATGAGTATACTCTTTGTACCATCAATATGATATATCGAGATCTTATGAGAATCTCATTGGATGTAATCGAGATTTATCAGATATTGAATTGTAAGTTTTGAAAGTGGTTTATTCATAATGCTTGATTTGTACTTGTGTTTATGACTTTAATACTATGGTAGCCATTTCTTAATTATAATGTGAAGTAACGTCATCTTATCATAGTTTGTATAAATGACCTTTAAAAAAGATTATTACGATAATTAGCTAATTAATACTTTTGTCCTTTGGATTCCCACAGGAGACTTTGCAGTAAGAACATAATATTGCAAAATATGATAGAATTGGAATGACCACGGTTTGCTTGTAGTAAGGTCCCTTTGTGATTACCAACATTTCACATATTATCTGAGTTGTTTATGCATTGTCATGACCTGACA
>VDFB02191872.1:0-35706 GCA_007258455.2 Sequoia sempervirens
TGGGTTTGTCTGACAGACATGACAAGAGGGACTCCTTTTACACTAGGGGAGGAAGACGTGTGTTTGGAAAGAGCAAAAAAAGGTAGGGGAGGGGAGGTTTTATAAATGTTTTCCAATATACTTGTATTCGGTTTTAAGAAAATTTACCGTTAACAATTCACTGTTATGACAAATTTACCTAATGAAAAATGTATCATAAGTAGTTCATGGTGGTGAGTTTTCTATGAGGTGAATTTGTCATGGCCGTGAATTTTCCTGCTGAATCATGATGAGTTTTCGGACTGTGAATTGTTGTGGTTAATTTCCCTCAAGCCCTTGTATCCATCCTTGTGCCTTGGTGGGGACATTTTGGTTAGGAGCTCCAGCTAGGATTTTGTCTTGGCCATTGATCTATGAACATATTTTCCACCTAGTAAATTCTTTGTTAATTTAAAGGTCAAATTTATTTGTTATAAATGTTTTCTTTTAATGTTGTTTTCAACATACTAAAAAAGATTTTAATGTTGTTGTCATATAATTTATAAATGTTTTACAGTATACTTGTATCCGGTTTAAAGAAAATTTATCATTAACAATTCACTATCATAACAAATTTACCTAATAAAAAATGTATCATAAGTAATCCATGGTGGTAAATTTTCTATTAGGTGAATTTGTCATGGCGGTGAATTTTCCTGCGGTGAATCGTGATGAGTTTTCGGTGAATTTTCCTGAAGCCCTTGTATCCATCCTTGTGCCTTGGGGAGGACATTTTGGTTAGGAGCTCCAGCTAGGATTTTGTCTTGGCCACTCATCTATGAATATATTTTCCACCTAGTAAATTGTTTGTTAATTTAAAGGTCAAATTTATTTGTTATGAATGATTATTTTAATGTTGTTGTCAACATACTAAAAAGAGATTTTAATGTTGTTGTCATATAAGTGTTGTAGGAATTTGGTATGTCTAAGAAGAGACATAATTTTTTATGTTTAACCACAACATAATAATTATTTAAATGTATTAGATGAAATAACTAAATTTAATTGAAATATTTTATGTTTGTTATATATAAATTAGTAATATTGAATTTCTTATTTTACTTTAATGAAAAAAACTTGCAATTTTTTTTTAATAAAACAAAGATTACATTAAGTTATCCTTAATTTAATTTAATTTTTAATGTATTTAAACCTTAGTTTGTATTTGCATATTATATTCTATTAAAATATTTATAGATAAATAATAGATTTATTATATTTAGTTACAGACTTGATAGATAACATCACACTATAATTCATATTATACTATAAAAACACTATACTATCTTAGCTTGCATTTTTTTTATGGGATAGGGGTGTCCCCCATCAAGTTATCCTTAATTTAATTTTTAATGTATTTAAACCTTAGTTTTTATTTGCATATTATATTCTATTAAAATATTTATATATAAATAATAGATTTATTATATTTAGTTATAGACTTGATAGATAACATCACACTATAATTCATATTATACTATAAAAAAACTATACTATTTTATCTTGCATTTTTTTTTAATGGGGTGCCTGAAGCCCTTGTATCCATCCTTGTGCCTTGTGGAGGAAATTTTTGTTAGGAGCTCCAGCTAGGATTTTGTCTTGGCCACTAATCTATGAACATATTTTTCACCTAGTAAATTGTTTGTTAATTTAAAGGTCAAATTTATTTATTATGAATGATTATTTTAATGTTGTTTTCAATATACTAAAACCAGATTTTAATGTTGTTGTCATATACATGTTGTAGGAATTTCGTGTGTCTAAGAAGAGACACAATTATTTATCTTTAACCACAACATGATAATTATTTAAATGTAATAGATGAAATAACTAAATTTAATTGATTTTTTTTATGTTCTATTATATATAAATTAGTAATATTTAATTTCTTATTTTACTTCAATTAAAAAAAATCACTTTTTTTTAGTAAAACAAAGATTACATTATGATATCCTTAATTTAATTTAATTTTTAGTGTATTTCACCCTTAGTTTTTATTTACATATTATATTCTATTAAAATATTTATAGATAAATAATACATTTATTATATTTAGTTACATACTTGTTAGATAACATCACACTATAATTCATATTATGTTGTAAAAACACTATACTATCTTAGCTTGCATTTTTTTTATGGGGTAGGGGTGTCTCCAATTAAGTTATCCTTAATTTAATTTAACTTTTAATGTATTTAAACCTTAATTTTTATTTGCATATTATATTCTATTAAAGGTCAAATTTATTTGTTATGAATGATTATTTTAATGTTGTTGTCAACATACAAAAATGATATTTTAATGTTGTTGTCATATGCGTGTTGGAGGAATTTGGTGTGTCTAAGAAAGAAAACAATTTTTTATGTTTAACCACAAGGGGATAATTATTTAAATGTAATTATGAAATAACTAAATTTAATTGAAATTTTTTCTGTTCTATTATATATAAATTAGTAATATTGAATTTCTTATTTTACTTTAAATAAAAAAATAGATTTTTTCAATAAAACAAAGATTACATTAAGTTATCCTTAATTTAATTTAATTTTTAATGTATTTAAACCTTAGTTTTTATTTGCATATTATATTCTATTAAAATATTTATAGATAAATAAAATATTTATTATATTTAGTTACAGACTTGATTGATAACATCACACTATAATTCATATTATACTATAAAAATACTATACTATCTTAACTTGCATTTTTATTTTTTTATGGGGTAGGGGTGTCCCCCATAAAGTTATCCTTAATTTAATTTAATTTTTAATGTATTTAAACCTTAGTTTTTATTTGCATATTATATTCTATTAAAATATTTATAGATAAATAATTGATTTCTTATATTTAGTTACAGATTTGATAGATAACATCACACTATAATTCATATTATACTATAAAAAAACTATACTATCTATCTTGTTTTTTTCAAGTTTTGTCAACATTTTCTTGCAATAATTTTTAACAAAACCCTAGTTTTCAAATATTTGAACATATCTCCCAAACGACCAAATTTTTTTGCATAATTTGTTTTTTTGGAGGTTGGGGATGATATTCAGAGCTTTTAATTCAAAACTTTAATTTTTGGATCTATTTTGAATTATTTATAATTTTTTCATTATTTTTTATAAGAAAATAATTTTAGGAGCAAATCAACATAAGGCTTTTAAAATAAATCAGCTCTATAGGGATCAAACCACAAAATTTTTCATTGTTCTTTGAATTTTGAGAAAGCTTTTGAAATTTTAGAAGGTTTGTGTTTTTTGAAAATTTATTTTTGAGCTTAAAATAATTATATAAAAAAAATCTTTGTTAATTAGGGTTAGGTAGGGTTTAAGCTAACCCTCTAATATTATTGATCAATTATCTTGTTAAGGGTTTTTCTTTGTTGTTGGTTTTGTCAATGTGGAGAAAAATAAACTCTTCAAACCAAAAATTGGATCAAGTGGACAAAAATTTGGAGCTAAAGAAAATCTAGGTGTACACTTTTCAACTCATATCTTTAACCTAAACTTGTTTCCAACATCACATTTCAATTTGGATTTAAACAAACAAGTGTCTTTTAAAAATCATACATTCAATTTGGGCTTAAAAAGAATAAGTGTTTGCATTGCTTGGTATTATTTCTTTGTTGTTGGAGGTATGTATGCTCTTCCCTCACTTTTCCATATGATCTTGGGAATCATAAACGATCTTCAACACTCTCATTTTCACATCCCAAATTTCCATTTCTAAGGTTAATGAACATTTCTTGTGTGATCAAATACATGTGTATGCTCTCTCCTCACATTATCACATGATCAAGGAGATTAAAAGCATTATTTACATCACTTTTGCACAACCTTCTTAGGGGGTCTTCCTAGAGAATTGATCACTCTAGGGGAAACCTCAACTCTAGCATTCCAATGGGGTATAAATAGTGGGTTTGAATCAAAAGACACACCTCTTGGAAGTAGAATCTTGTCAATCTTGGTTAAGCCCTGGAGAACTTTATACCATTGGGAAGTGAAGGGGGAGTGTGGAGTACCCTCTCCTCCTGGTTGTTGGGCATTATTCTCCTTTCAAATTCACAAAATTGTGCCTCACATACCTTCAAGGTATATAGAGGACATCCCTAGATCATTGTGCATCCTAGTTTAAGACCATTCATCAATCTACCTACTTGAATAATTACTAGGATTTTTCTTGCTCTTCAAAGTGTCTTCTTATCATAATCATTTGTATTACATCTTGCATAAAATGTTTTCTTGCATGTGTGAATGCATATTCAAGATCTAAATATTAATCAAGCAAGAAAAACCATAAACCAAAAAAAAAAATCCATAAACATTAGAAAATTCAAAAGCAAACAAATCTAGGTGTCCTCCAAGTAAAACTTCTCATCCTTATTCTCCATACTAATCAGCCTACCCTATTCATCCAAGTTAACCCAACCATCACATCCTATTCATCATAATCATTTCTCATTATCCTATTCCCTATTCTCTATCCTAATCATCCTATCCTAGTCATCCAAGTCAAATCAATCATCCTATACTAGTCATCATAACCATCCATCATCTTATCCTAATCACCTCCCTTCATCCTAATCATTTCATCTAGACTCCCCTTCATTCTAATAATCTCTTCTAATCCTAATCATTCCTTTTCATCCTAACAATCTCTCTTCACCCTAATTATCCTTACCCATCATAATCCTTCCTTTTCATCTTAATCACCTTGTCCTTATCATCCATAATCATTCATAATCATCCTTATCACCCCATCCTAATCATTCATAATCATCCTAATTATCCCCCTAATATTTCTTATCATCCATATTATCCTAATCATACCCAATTATCTAATCCACATCATCTCAAGAATATCAATCATCTACATCCATACATAGTCCATCATTTAGGACCTTAAGCTTAACTATTTTTTCTAATCCAATTGAATTCCTAATCAATATCATAACCATCATCCACAATCCACATCAAAAAATTTATTTCCTAATCCATTATCATCCTTAATCTCCATCTCCATAATCATCCTTAATATCCATCATCACCCTTAATCCTTATTCTTCTTTATCATTCTTAATCTCTATCATCATCCTTAATCCACATCCTTCATTTTCAACATCCTTCATCACCACATGGATCAATATGAGCCTAACATATCCTCCATCTTCCATCTCATACCTCAAGATCTTTTTGAATTTATCCTTGCCAACTACTTTAACAATGACATAAAATCTACGATCATTTGTCCCATAAGTTGATTCCAAGAGATATTAAAAACCATCCAAGCCCCCATGTCATCTTTTTTGTCCATTGAAAAGGGAAACCAAAATTTATTCCATGTTTAAATAAAACCCATGCATAACCATATCTCATGCACTTCACATCCTAGTCAATGCATTGCCAAGCCAAAAAACACCATCAAAAGAAAATGAAAAGTCACCCTCGAAGGGGAACCAAAAACTACCATCAAAGGACAACCAAAAGTCACCCTCTCAAGAGCACAAAAATTCACCATCAAAGGAATACAAGAACCCATAGAAAAGCCTATTTCAAAAAATGCTAGTCCTAGTCTTCTAGTTCCACCCACTTCCACCTCATCCATCCCATGTTTATCCACCTCATTCATTTCATGTTTTTCCACCTCCAAAAAACCTATACAATGTCAACCATGTGACTCACTTGACCTTGTTGATCCAAAGCATGACATCATAGATCCCCCTTTATGTCAAGATAAAAGTACTCCATGTGATCCCATTCCATCTCATGATCCTATCCCTAAGTCCATCTAAGAAATCCTTCTAGATGATCATGATTTCCAACACGATCGAATATTTGATGAAGATCCTATTCCCAACCATGAAATCCAAGATAAACGTATGTTTGATCAAGATCCTCCTATTGATCAAGAAATCTAAAAAGATCCCATTTCATATCAAGATCAAGCCATCCCTTTTATACACCCACATAATCCCCTTTCATATCAGGATCAAAGTATAACTTCCATACCATCTCATAATCTTACCATATCCAAACCATTTTATGATCCTAGCATATACACATAATATCATGATCATATCATAGCACCTCCATGGCATGACCCTAATCCATCACAAGAACAAACCTTTCCATCCATTACCCCATCTAGTGATACCCATCCTAGTAATCATCAAGATGTCTCATACACTCCATCACATGATCCCCTTCCACCTCATTATCCCCTCCAACCTCATGATCCCATTTCGAATAAAAAGCAACATAACCCTTGTATCTAATCCAATGACCCCCTTTCTTAAAACTAAGATAAAAGTATAACTTCTATTCCATCTCATGATCCCCTTCTTTCTCATAGCCAAGATAAAACTATATCATCTACCCCATCACATGATCCTACCATAAATCAAGATCAAAGCAACCCTTCACCTTCATGTCATGATCCTAATCCTCCACAAGATCTCATTACTCATATCCAAGCTACCCATGAGTCCCCTACTTATCAATTTGGTTCCCCCACTTTCATCCAAGTGGGTCTACTCCAAGATCCTATCATTCAATCCATGCCATATCCACCTCAAAATGGAATAGCATCTTGCTTCCAAAACAATAAGTATCCTATTGGAAAAAGGATTTGTTAAACTGTGTGTTATCAAGAAAAATGGTTAGGCCTCTATGAGAAAGGCGTCTTAGAACCCATTAATGTCAAAGAAAATCCTAATTATCATGGCCTTCCCTACAATTCTCTAGACATTGGTAATCCTTCCATTTGTTGCAAATCCAAAATCCTACCATCTATATCCAAACATTCACATTCCCCATCCTCAAAATCTATCTTGGGACCTTATGTTCCAAAACCAAATCCATATTCCCTTCCATATATTTTGGGTCCTTATGTTCGAAAACCAAGTCCTTCATCCCTTCCATCCATCTTGGGTCCTTACTTTCCACCATCTAAAATCTATTCCAAGATCCCATTATCCTCTATATCCATCACCTCATCAAGATCAACAAAGGTACACACCCTTGAACCTTTTACAACATTCCTACACTAGCCCATCCATAATAGATCCATATCATTCCTCTCCATCCACCAAGCTGATTTCTCTTGGAAGCGATTTGGATGTGGAATCTTAAATGTATAAAGCCAAAAATCCAAAAAAATCAAAGGATCAACATGTCCCTCCAAAAAGACACAGAAAAAAAACATATGAATCAAAATAAAAAATCTAAATCTGAAAGGCCACAAAGGCCCATGAAGTAAAATTTGAAGTAAAAAACCATTCAGTTTCCAAAAATACTCATAGAATCAATGCATCCCAAAGAAAAATTAGAATTGGCATCAAAAATGTCTTATCTGAAAACTCCATTCAATTCTACGTCTTCCACTCCATCTAATAAACCTTTATCATGTCTATCCATTTTGTGTCCTTGTATCCAAAATCCACATCCACTTCTCCATCTAAATCTCAAAATTCAAAAGCCACTTCTCTTTCATAACTCTGCCACCCTTCGAGGTGTGTTCTAATGTTGATCTTGCCAAAATTTCCATCCACTCATCTACAACTCATCCATCAATCCATGAATTATCCAACATGCATATTTCATCCTTCTATCCCTCTTATCCAATCCTTTTCTTAGATCCATATCCCTCACCATCTTCCCATCCATTTCATCCCCCTTACCATCATTCTATCAACATCTATGAGCATAGCTCTAATTTTCCATGATCTAATGGATTGCATCTTCAAGGGATATCATCCATGGAACTAGATTCTTGATTCCTCCCTTAATCTAACTATCCTACATCCTATATCTTACAAATCCACTTATCTATATCCTTATCCTTCTCCATCCATCCTTTTCCCAATTTTTTTTGAAAAATACAGAACAAAGAAAAAAATAAATGAAAAATAAAAAAGTAAAGGGAAATCATTTGTCCAATGATGAAAACCACTTCTTGTGGCACCTTGGATGGGTACTATGATGAAAACCTAGTAAACATGTATCATGTGTAATCCATCACCCTCGTACACTCTACACTTGGGGGAAATTTTCATCCATGCTATCCTACGTACCACAACCCATTTTATCTCTCATTTTATATCCACTATCCTATCTAAATCTATTCCCCCTTTTCCCTCTTTTGATCTTAACAAGGCTAACGATCTGCATATACATCATGCATTATATCCTTCCATCTTTCTTATCCTATCCATATCATTCATTAGATATCCCTCATTCTATCCAAATCAATCGACCCTTCCCATATTTGATCTTGATGAAGAGCCCAAGGGTCAAATATCAATGCATCCATATCCTATCCACTTGATCTTGATCATCCTATCCATATCCTTCATCATATATCCCTTATCATACCTTCCTCCCATCCTATCCAATTAATCCTCTTTTTTCACCCTTGATCTTGATAAGGCTAAGGGAAAATATAAATGCATTATTTGGACAATGCAAGCCTTACTTCCTCTACCATTCATATTCTTCATGAACTATCCTTCCATATCATACATCACTCATCACCTTCCATCAATAATTACACTACCTCTAGTGTGGGGCATCTTAGTCCTTTACAACTAGTCCTTGGAGCTCATCTTCCTACCCTCCATCCACCATCATCCTATCTCCCATCACTATCCATTATCCAAAGTCCTCTCTCCTATCCATGGAATTCCTCCACCGTTCCATCCTATACCATGCCTTGGTTCTCCCTTGTCATTATATCTCATTCAATCTTCCATCCAAACTTATCTTATCCAATCCATTTATCCCCTATCCTTCCAATCCAACCATGCCCTGACCATCCAAATCTAGTCCATCCAAATTCAATCAAGCTTAATCCATGCAATCCAATCTTGCAATCTAATGCATCATCCATAAGCAATCCATCATTTCAATCCATATTAGTTGATAATCTATCAATCCACTTGAATCCATTATCATCATAAGGATATGTATTTCCAAATCCTCACATTGTTTTGAGATGTGTCCTTCCCACATCAAACAACATCGATGCCATCATCAATCAATAGATCAATTGGTTTTTAGCTTGACTTGGCACATAGTCCTTGTTTTCTTTTGGTTTATTGTGCATGCTTTCTTGTTGCTTGTGTGTTTTATCATTGTTTACATTTCTCATTGTATTTTGCACTCTTTCCATAGGGGTATCATGGTCTTCCATATCACTATTTTATAAGGAATATTTTTGCACTTGACCTTCTTGATCACATAATGGGCACATTGTCATTCTAGTTCCTTATACTTTGGTGCATAATGTCAATTACAATATCAAATCTAGGTTGCTCATATCATTGCAGAATGATGATCCTCAATCCTCCCTCTCCATCCATATTTTCATCATCCTTATCTACTTTCCTCTATCCTTTTATTCAATATCCTTTTGAGTCCTCTCATCCATTTTGAGTACACTCGTGTTCTTTGAACCCACATGTCTTCTCAAGGGGAATACCTCTACCTACTCATAATCCTTCCTCTTCCTCGCTAGTGATTGGTGCATCATGCTTTTATTCCTAATCCCTTTCCTACCCACTATGTTGTATTCTTTGAAATGATGTCACTTCTCTTAGTTGAAACATTATCTCAAAAAGGGGCAAAATGTAGACACTAAAAAATGTCCTAAGCCTATGAATTCCATTTTCAAATGAATTCTTCCTCCTTCTTACATAATTAAATTATTTAAATTATTTGATTATTCCCTAAGGTCTTATTCTCTTATTAATTAAATAATTTTTAATTATTTTATTAATTCTTTTTCTCTTTATTCCTCCTTGATTAATTAAATAAATTGCATCACTAATTAATTCCTTCTTTCTATAATTAAATAAAATCTTATTTATTTAATTTTTTAATTTCATTTTTATCCTATAATTAAATAATTATTTCGTTATTTAATTATTGATTAGGCTTTTCTTCCATAATTAAATAAATTATATTTATCTATTTATTTTTCACATTTCACTCCACTATTAAATAATTATTTAAGATGTTGTCCTTTTTCTCTACTTTTAATTAAATAGTTATTTTATTTTCCACCTTTGTCCCACTATTAAATAACTATTTAACATTTTGTCTTTTCCCCTCCAATATTAAATAATTATTTAATATTTTATCCTTTTTCTTTAATTTTCATTATATTGTTATTTAATTTACTCCAACAATTATTTTTTGGGCCAACCTTTTTTTCCATGCCATTCTTATCTCTTCATAATTTTTACCCTTGATCATCTGACATTACATTTTAATCTCCACCATTCATCCTTAACTAAACCATATTTTTTCCCTAACCCTATTTCTCTTTGCTTCTAAGCAATCCCATCCATTGATCAACATCATTCTTCATCGCCCTTCATTTGAAATTGACTTTCTATAAAGAAAAGACCTCCCATTCCATTTTGATATAACATATTCTATGCTAATTTTATGCTCATAGAATTATGAGCATCCACATCCAAATCTTCAACAACTGAATATAATACCTTCAATCTTTGGAGGTTTGCATGTATTTGATTTTCTTAAATATTCTTATGTATTAAGTTAGTTAACATTGATAAATAATCATTTCATACATTTATATTTAAATTATAGATATACTTTACAATATTTAAAATTTAGATAATAACACTAATAAATCCATTATCATATAAAAATTAACTCTATAAAACTCTATCCAATTTTATACTTGAGAAAAAATAGTGTTGCAATTTCCACCGAATGTAGGTAATGTAATGTAAGAAATTCATACCAAAAGTTGAAGTGTTAATATTTCAAACCAAATTAGGTGCCCACAATCTCAATGCCCCTTTAGTGAAATAGCTCCTCTCCAAAATCATGCTCCAAATTTTAATACTTAATCATTTCCTATATAATTACATCAATTAATGAGAAATCAATTAAATATTTCTCCTAGTTTTTAATTGATTAGTGCAAGATAAAATAGGAATGGATTTATAGTTTCACCAAATTTATTTTATTTAAAAGATGACGTTACGCTTATTTACTCATCATTAAATAAAGAATAACCTAACTAAAATAAGTCCAAAATATATATATTTAAAAAATTACTATTACAATTTTTTTAATACATTTTTTATTATCTTCCAATATTAAATTATAGTAAATGAAAATAGATTTTTTCTCATTCTTAACAATTTTTTATCTTGTTGTATAAAAAATTACCTAACTAAAATAAATCCAAAATAAAAGAAAAAATAATATTAATGTAGTGAAAATATAAATATATAGATGAAAAACAAATATTGTATTGAATTCTGTCAAACCTTTTCAAACTTTAATTTTCATTAATAATTTTTTTAAAACAATGAAAAATGTTACTATTATTTTTTTAAAATAACAATAAAAATAAAAAATAAAATCATTTTAAAAATTTGAAGAATAAGAAAACCAAATCATGTAAGAAAAACCTAAATATATATAAAATATAGTTTTTATAGATCTTACTTCACTCTGAAACCACACAACCGCAGAATTTAATTAACTGAAAACGAAGAAAATGCTGAAAATAAAAACTTCCCTATTCCAATTTTTTCCAAAGATTTCCACAAATATTACCAAGGCCATAATAAGCTTTCCAAGCACAAAAAAAAAGTTGATCGTTTACATTCGAGATCTAAGTTCCTGCAAAAATCTGATGTCGCTAGAAAATCGTGAGGACAAATAAACATTCTAATAAATGCATATATTAAATCTGCGATAAACAGAAACTCATCTTTCATTAGATTTGAGAAGCTACAGTTAACCATCCTTACCCACCATGGACAAAATGCTGAGGGGTCTACAATTTGCTTTTGACACCAGATAATTGAACAAGAAATTACATTTACCTATTTAAATACAATGCCGCCCAGATTTAAAAAAAGCCAAAGTACAGACATAAGACATATGAGTATTATGTAGATTCCATGAACAAAACAATACCACGAGAGTTGCAGTAGTAGTGGTGAGATCATATTGAGCCAGAGGCGCCAAAGTGTCTTCTCTAGGTGGTGGGCATCAGAGATAGTGTCATCTTATTCTTCAGCAGGCGGAGAAAGATTCAAGTCCAGGTTTAACTTATTACAATTAGTTTTTGACTCAAAACAGTCAGTATCCGTCATGGCCGATGATGAAGAAAGGCAATCATCCGCAGGCCCTGCGTTGACATTGGTGGGTCTTCTCACATAAGCACGGGTCCACTCACTGGTGGGTCTTCTCACATAAGCACGGATCCTATGTGGTGGGGTTGGTATCCTGCATGGAGTTGGTCTCCTTGGTGGGTTTGTGGCGCTCCTTTCGATTTCTCCCTCAGGCGGAAAATTAGTTCTGGCCTTGTCGCCTCTGAGAGATCTGGCAGCCTTGTCATAAGCAAGGGCCGCCTCCACGGCTGTATCAAAAGTTCCGAGCCACTTACAGTGGTTCTTTGCGTTGCTCCTGATTTCTGCTGTAAATTTTCCCGACGGTTGCTTTTTCACACCCGTGTAATGAACTTGCTCCGGAGAATCATGGGCTTGTCCAACAGACATGGTGGGAGGAACTCCCGTAACACTACGGGAGGAAGATGTGGGCTCGGAAAGAGCAGACGGAAAATTAGTTATTGCCTTATCGCCATGGAGAGATCTGGCGGCCCTGTCATAAGCAAGGGCGGCCTCCACGGCTGTATCAAAAGTTCCAAGCCACACATGTTGGCTCTTTGTTCTGCTATTGATTTTTGCTATAAATTTTCCCGACCGCTTTCTTACACCTGTGTAGTGAACTTGCTCCTGAGAATCATGGGTTTGTCTGACAGACATGACAAGAGGGACTCCTTTTACACTAGGGCAGGAAGACGTGTGTTTGGAAAAAGCAAAAAAAAGGTAGGGGAGGGGAGGTTTTATAAATGTTTTCCAATATATTTGTATTCGGTTTTAAGAAAATTTACCGTTAACAATTCACTGTCATGACAAATTTACCTAATGAAAAATGTATCTTAAATAATTCATGGTGGTGAGTTTTCTATGAGGTGAATTTGTTATGGCGGTGAATTTTCCCGCTGAATCATGATGAGTTTTCTGACCCTGAATTGTTGCTGTGAATTTCCCTCAAGCCCTTGTATCCATCCTTGTGCTTTGGGGGGGACATTTTGGTTAGGAGCTCCAGCTAGGATTTTGTCTTGGCCATTGATCTATGAATTTGTCATGGCTGTGAATTTTTCATGGCGGTGAATCGTGATGAGTTTTCTGGTCAGTGAATTTTCCTGAAGCCCTTGTATCCATCCTTGTGCCTTGGGGAGGACATTTTTGTTAGGAGCTCCAGCTAGGATTTTGTCTTGGCCACTCATCTATGAACATATTTTCCACCTAGTAAATTGTTTGTTAATTTAAATGTCAAATTTATTTGTTATGAATGATTATTTTAATGTTGTTGTCAATATACTAAAAGAGATTTTAAATGTTGTTGTCATATAAGTGTTGTAGGAATTTTGTATGTCTAAGAAGAGACACAATTTTTTATGTTTAACCACAACATAATAATTATTTAAATGTATTAGATGAAATAACTAAATTTAATTGAATTTTTTTATGTTCTATTATATATAAATTAGTAATATTGAATTTCTTATTTTACTTTAATTAAAAAAAATTAGAATTTTTTAATAAAACAAATATTACATTAAGTTATCCTTAATTTAATTTAATTTTTAATGTATTTAAACCTTAGTTTTTATTTGCATATTATATTATATTAAAATATTTATAGATAAATAAAAGATTTATTATATTTACTTACAGAGTCGGAGGAGTTTGATGCCAACAAAACTGAGCTTTGCATTGAACCTCAGCTAGATAATCTAGCTAATGATGACTCCCCTGTTACTTCTAACCTTTAGAAAACTTGTCCTGATATTGGCAAAGATCCTTCTCTGGATGTTCTGAACCTTGCCAAAACCAATTCGGAGTCCCACTTCAAACTCTTGGAATGGACTTTCATTGAAATTAATGAGATGAAAATTAAAAATTGGGCCCTTCAAAGCAAGATTGAAGAGCTAGGTGCTAAGATTGCTGAGACTGAAAAGAAAGATGTGGATAGTGGGGTTCAAGATCACAGTAACAGAAATATTGACTCCAAGGTTGAGAATATCAGGAATACCATCAATACTGTTGTTGAGCAAAATAATTGAATTGCAAGACATAATGCCATTATCATTAATGCGATGACTAAAAAGCTTGATAAAGCCTAGCAGGGGTCTCTTGTGGTGGATTTGGAGGAAACTAAGGACAAAAGCTAGGATACGGATGCGGGCATTTCCAAAACAACTTGAGCCAATCTGAAGCGAAAGGTTCTCCCCACTTCAAAGATGATTCAAATTTTTAAAAAGGGTGTCAATGATATGCATAATCTGGAGGCGGAGATAGAGTCTGTCCTTAAGACTCTGAATTAATGGTTGGGGTTTTGGTGTTTACTTTGTTGTTCCTTTTGGTTTGACCTTTCTGGTCTATTTCGTTTGGTTGTTGCTGATGTTTTCTTGGGAAGCTAGTCTTTTTGGTTGGACTTTTGTGTCCTCTTTTCTATTTTGTAAACATTGTGGTTTTGGGTCCCTGTAAAACCTGTTTTACCCCTTTTATCAAAAACATCACACTATAATTCATATTATACTATAAAAATGCTATACTACCTTAGCTTGCATTTTATTTTTTTTAATGGGGTAGGGGTGTCCCCCATTAAGTTATCCTTAATGTAATTTAATTTTTAATGTATTTAAACCTTAGTTTTTATTTGCATATTATATTCTATTAAAATATTTATAGATAAATAATTGATTTCTTATATTTAGTTACAGATTTGATAGATAACATCACACTATAATTCATATTATACTATAAAAAAACTATACTATATATCTTGTTTTTTCAGGTTTTGTCAGCTCTTTCTTGCAATCATTTTTAACAAAACCCTAGTTTTCAAAGATTTGAATATATCTCTCAAACAACTACAAATTTTTGCATAATTTGTTTTTTGCAAGTTAGGGATGATATTAGGAGCTTTTAATTCAAAACTTTATTTTTTGGATCTGTTTTGAATTATTTATAATTTTTTAATTATTTTTTATAAGAAAATAATGTTAGGAGCAAATCAACGTTAGGGTTTTAAAATAAATCAACTCTATAGGGATCAAACCACAATTTTTTTCATTTTTCTTTGAATTTTGAGAAAGCTTTTGAAATTTTAGAAGGTTTGTGTTTTTTGAAAATTTATTTTTAAGCTTAAAATAATTATAAAAAAAAAATCTTTGTTAATTAGGGTTTGGTAGGGTTTAAGCTAACCCTCTAATATTACTAATCAATTATCTTGTTAGGGTTTTACTTTGTTGTTGGTTTTTTCAATGTGGAGAAAAATAAACTCTTCAAATGGAAAATTGGATCAAGTGGACATAAATTTGCAGCTAAAGAAAATCTAGGTGTATAGTTTTCAACTCATATCTTTATCTTAAACTTGTTTACAACATCACATTTCAATTTGGATCTAAAAAAACAAGTGTATTTTCACAATCATACATTCAATTTGGGCTTAAAAAGAACAAGTGTTTGCATTGCTTGGTATTATTTTTTGTTCTTGGAGGTGTGTATGCTCTTCCCTCACTTTTCCATATGCTCTTGGGAATCAGAAACACTCTTCAACACTCTCATTTTCACATCAAAATTTCCATTTCTAAGGTTAATGAACATTGCTTGTGTGATCAAATACATGTGTATGCTTTCTCCTCACATTATCACATGATCAAGGAGATTAAAAGCATTATTTACATCACTTTTGTAAAACCTTCTTAGGGGGTCTGCCTAGAGAAGTTATCACTCTAGGGGAAACCTCAACTCTAGCATTCTAACAGAGTATAAATAGTGGGTTTGAATCAAAAGACACACCTCTTGGAAGTAGAATCTTGTCAATCTTGGTTAAGCCCTAGAGAACTTTATACCATTGGGAAGTGAAGGGGGAGTGTGGAGTACCCTCTCCTCCTGGTTGTTTGGCATTATTCTCCTTTCAAATTCATGAAATTGGGCCTCACATACCTTCAAGGTATATAGAGGACATCCCTAGATCATTGTGCATCCTAGTTTAAGACCATTCATCAATCTACCTACTTGAATAATTACTAGGATTTTTCTTGTTCTTGGAAGTGTCTTCTTATCATAATCATTTGTAATACATCTTGCATAAAATCTTGTCTTGCATGTGTGAATGCATATTCAAGATCTAAATATTAATCAAGAAAAACCATAAACCAAAAAAATAAAATAAAATAAAAAATCCAAAAAAATTAGAAACTTCAAAAACAAACAAATCTAGGTGTCCTCCAAGTAAAACTTCTCATCCTTATTCTCCATACTAATCAGCCTATCCTAGTCATCCAAGTTAACCCAACCATCCCATCCTATTCATCATAATCATTTCTCATTATCCTATTCCCTATTCTCTATCCTAATCATCCTATCCTAGTCATCCAAGTCAAATCAATCATCCTATCCTAGTCATCATAACCATCCATCATCTCATCCTAATCGCCTCCCTTCATCCTAATCATTTCATCCAGACTCCCCTTCATTCTAATAATCTCTTCTAATCCTAATCATTCCTTTTCATCCTAACGATCTCTCTTCACCCTAATTATCTCCACCCATCATAATCCTTCCTTTTTATCTTAATCACCTTGTCCTTATCATCCATAATTATTCATAATCATCCTTATCACCCCATCCTAATCATTCATAATCATCCTAATTATCCCCCTAATATTTCTAATCATCCATATTATCCTAATCATACCCAATTATCTAATCCACATCATCTCATGAATATCAATCATCCACACTTATACATAGTCCATCATTTAGGACCTTAAGCTTATCTTAATTTTCTAATCCAATTGAGGTCCTAATCAATATTATAACCACCACCCATAATCCACATCAAAATATTTATTTCCTAATCCATTATCATCCTTAATCTCCATCATCACCCTTAATTTTTATTCTTCATTATCATTCTTAATCTCTATCATCATCCTTAGTCCACATCCTTCATTTTCAACATCCTTCATCACCACATGGATCAATATGAGCCTAACATATCCTCCATCCTCCATCTCATACCTCAAGATCTTTTGGAATTTCTCCTTGCCAACTACTTTAACAATGACATAAAATAAGTTGATTCCAAGAGATATTAAAAACCATCCAAGCGCCCATGTCATCCTTTTCCTCCATTGAAAAGGGAAACCAAAATTTATTCCATGTTTAAATAACACCCATCCATAACGATATCTCATGCACTTCACATCGTAGCCAACCCATTGCCAAGCCAAAAAACACTATAAAAAAAAATGAAAAGTCACACTCCAAGGGGAACCAAAAACCCATCAAGGGACAACCAAAAGTAATCCTCTGAAGAGCCCAAAAAGTCACCATCAAAGGAATACAAGAACCCATACAAAAGCCTATTTCACAAAATGCTAGTCCTAGTCTTCTAGTTAAACCCACTTGCACCTCATCCATCCCATGTTTATCCACCTCCAGAAAACCTATACAATGTGAACCATGTCACTCACTTACCTTGTTGATTCAAAGTATCAGATCATAGATCCCCCTTTATGTCAAGATAAAAGTACTCCTTGTGATCCCATTCCATCTCATGATCCTATCCCTAAGTCTATCTAAGAAATCCTTCTAGATGATCATGATGTCTAACACGATCCAGTATTTGATCAAGATCCTATTCCCAACCATGAAATAAAAAATAAACCTATGTTTGATCAAGATCCTCCTGTTGATCAAGAAATCTAAAAAGATCCCATTTCATACCAAGATCAAGCCATCCCTTTCATACCTCCACATAATCCCCTTTCATATCAGGATCAAAGTATCCCTTCCATACCATCTCATAATCTTACCATATCCAACCCATTTTATGATCCTAGAATCTATAAATAATATCATGATCATATCATAGCACCTCCATGGCATGAACCTAATGCATCAGAAGAACAAAACTTTCCATCCATTACCCAATCTAATGATACCCATCTGAGTCATGATCAAGATGTCTCATACAATCCATCACATGATCCCCTTCCACCTCATTATCCCCTCCAACCTCATGATCCCATTTCATATCAAAAGCAATATAACCCTTCTATATGATCCAATGATCCCCTTTCTCAAAATTAAGATCAAAGTATAACTTATATTCCATCTCATGATCCCCTTCCTTCTCATAGCCAAGAGAAAACTATATCATCTACCCCATCACATGATCCTACCATAAATTAAGATCAAAGCAACCCTTCACCTTCATGTCATGATCCTAATCCTCCACAAGATCTCATTACTCATATCCAAGCTACCCATGAGTCCCCTACTTATCAATTTGGTTCCCCCACTTTCATCCAAGTGGGTCTACTCCAAGAGCCTATCATTCAATCCATGCCATATCCCCCTCAAAATGGACTAGCATCTTTCTTCCAAAACAATAAGTATCCTATTGGAAAAAGGATTTGTTAAACTATGTGTTATCAAGGAAAATGGTTAGGCCTTTATGAGAAAGGCATCTTAGAACCCATTAATATCAAAGTAAATCCTAATTATCATGGCCTTTGCTACAAGTCTCTAAACATTTGTAATCCCTCCATTCGTCACAAATCGAAAATCCTACCATCTATATCCAAACATTCACATTCCCCATCCTCAAAATCTATCTTGGGCCCTTATGTTCCAAAATCAAATCCATATTCCCTTCGATCCATTTTGGGTCCTTATGTCCCAAAACCAAGTCCTTCATCCTTTCCATCCATCTTGAGTCCTTACTTTCCACCATCTAAAATTTCTATTCCAAGATCCCATTATCCTCTATATCCATCACCTCATCAAGATAAAATAAGGTACACACCCTTGAACCTCTTACAACATTCCTACACCAACCCATCCATAATGGATCCATATCATTCCTCTCCATCCACCAAGCCCATTTCTCTTTGAAGCAATTTGGATGCGAAATCTTAAATGTATAAAGCCAAAAAAAGAAAAAAATCAAAGGATGAACATGTCCCTCCAAAAAGACACAAAAAAAAAAAAATATGATCCAAAATAAAAAAATTAAATCCCAAAGGCTACAAAGGCCCATGAAGTAAAATTCAAAGTCAAAAATCATCTGGATTCCAAAAGTACTCGTAGAATCAATGCATCCCAAAGAAAAATTAGAATTGGCATAAAAAATTTCTTATCCAAAAACCCCATCCAATTCAACGTCTTCCACTCCATCTAATAAACCTTTATCATCTCTATCCATTTTGGGTCCTTGTATGCCAAAATATACATCCACTCCTCCATCTAAATCTCCAAATTCAAAAGCCACTTCTCTTCCATAGCTCTCCCGCCCTTCGAGGTGTGTGCCAATGTTGATCTTGCCAAAATTTCCATCCACTCATCTACAACCTATCCATCAATCCATGAATTATCCAACATGCATATTTCATCCTACCATCCCTCTTATCCAATCCTTTTCTTAGATCCATATCCCTCACCATCTTCCCATCCATTTCATCCCCCTTACCATCATTCTACCAACATCTATGAGCATACCTCTAATTTTCCATGATCTAATGGGTCACATCTTCAAGGGATATCATCCATGGAACTAGATTCTTGAGTCCTCCCTTAATCTCCCTATCCTACATCCAATATCTTACAAATCCACTTATCTATATCCTTATCCTTCTCCATCCATACTATTCCCAAAATTGTTTGAAAACTGGAGAAAAGAGAAAAAAATAAATGAAAAATAAAAAAGTAAAGAGAAATCATTCATCCAATGATGAAAACCACTTCTTGTGGCACCTTGGATGGGTACTATGATGAAAACCTAGTAAAAATGCATCATGTGTAATCCATGAACCTCTTACACTCTACACTTGGGAGAAAGTTTCATCCATGCTATCCTACGTACCACAACCCATTTTATCACTCATTTTATATCCACTATCCTATCTAAATCTATTCCCCCTTTTCCCTCTTTTGATCTTAAAAAGGCTAAGGATATTCATATACATTGTGCATTATATCCTTCCATCTTTCTTATCCTATCCATATCATTAATTCCATATCCCTCATCCTATCCAAATCAATCCACCCTTCCCATATTTGATCTTGATGAAGAGCCCAAGGGTCAAATATCAGTGCATCCATATCCTATCCACTTGATCTTGATCATCCTATCCATATCCTTCATCATATATCCCTTATCATACCTTCCTCCCATCCTATCCAATTCATCCTATCTTTTCACCCTTGATCTTGATAAGGCTAACGAAAAATATAAATACATTATTTGGACAATGCAAGCCTTACTTCCTCTACCATTTATATTCTTTATGCACTATCCTTCCATATTAGACACCACTCATCACCTTGCTTCAATAATTACACTACCTCTAGTGTGGGGCATCTTAGTCCTTTGAAACTAGTCCTTGGAGCTCATCTTCCTACCCTCCATCCACCATCATCCTATCTCCCATCACCATCCATTATCCAAAGTCCTCTCTCCTATCCATGGAATTCCTCCATCCTTCCATCCTTTACCATGCCTTGGTTCTACCTTGTCATTAGATCTCATTCAATCTTCCATCCAAACTTATCTTATCCAATCCATTTATCCCCTATCCTTCCAATCCAACCATCCCCCAACCATCCCAATCTAGTCCATCCAAATTCAATCAAGCTTAATCCATGCAATCCAATCTTGCAATCTAATGCATCATCCATAAGCAATCCATCATTTCAATCCATATTAGTTCATAATATATCGATCCACTTGAATCCATTATCATTATAAGGATATGTATTTCCAAATCCTCACATTGTTTTGAGATGTGTCCTTCCCACATCAAACAACATCAACGTCATCATCAATCAATATATCAATTGGTTTTTAGCTTGACTTGGCACATAGTCCTTGTTTGCTTTTGGTTTATTGTGCATGCTTTCTTGTTGCTTGTGTGTTTTATCATTGTTTGCATTTCTCATTATCTTTTGCACTCTTTCCATGGGGTATTTTGTGCATAATGTCAATTACAATATCAAATCTAGGTTGCTCATATCATTGCAGAATGATGATCCTCAATCCTCCCTCTCTATCCATATTTTCATCATCCTTATCTAATTTCCTCTATCCTTTTATTCATCATCCTTTTGAGTCCTCTCATCCATTTTGATTACACTGGTGTTATTTGAACCCACATGTCTTCTCAAGGGGGCATACCACTACCTCCTCATCATCCTTCCTCTTCCTCGCTAGTGATTGATGCATCATGCTTTTATTCCTAATCCCTTTCCTACCCACTATGTTGTATTCTTTGAAATGATGTTACTTCTCTTAGTTGAAACATTATCTCAAAAAGGGGCAAAATGTAGACACTAAAAAATGTCCTAAGCCTATGATTTCCATTTTCACATTAATTCTTCCTCCTTACATAATTAAATTATTTAAATTATTTGATTATTCCCTAATGTCTTATTCTCTTATTAATGAAATAATTCTTAATTATTTAATTAATTCTTTTTCTCTTTATTCCTCCTTGATTAATTAAATAAATTACATCACTAATTAATTCTTTCTTTCTATAATTAAGTAAAATCTTATTTATTTAATTTTTTAATTTCATTTGTATCCTATAATTAAATAATTATTTTCGTTATTTAATTATTCATTAGCCTTTTCTTCCATAATTAAATAAATTATATTTATCTAATTATTTTTCACCTTTCACTCCACTATTAAATAATTATTTAAGATGTTGTCCTTTTTCTCTACTTTTAATTAAATTGTTATTTTATTCCACCTTTCTCCCACTATTAAATAACTATTTAACATTTTGTCTTTTCCCCTCCAATATTAAATAATTATTTAATATTTTATCGTTTTTCTTTAATTTTCATTATATTGTTATTTAATTTACTCCAACAATTTTTTTTTTGGGCCAACCTCTTTTTCCATGCCATTCTTATCTCTTCATAATTTTTACCCTTGATCATGTGACATTACCTTTTAATCTCCACCGTTTATCCTTAACTAAACCATATTTTTTCCCTAATCCTATTTCTCTTTGCTTCTAAGCAATCCCATCCATTGATCAACATCATTCTTGATCACCCTTCATTTGAAATTGACTTTCTATAAAGAAAAGACCTCCCATTCCATTTTGATTTAACATATTCTATGCTAATGTTATGCTCATAGAATTATGAGCATCCACATCCAAATCTTCAACAACTCAATATAATGCCTCCAATCTTTTGAGGTTTGCATGTATTTGATTTTTTTAAATATTCTTATGTATTAAGTTAGTTAACATTGATAAATAATCATTTCATACATTTATATTTAAATTATAGATATACTTTACAATATTTAAAATTTAGGTAATAGCACTAATAAATCCACTATCATATAAAAATTAACTCTATAAACTCTATCCAATTTTATACTTAATCCAAAATATATATATTTAAAAAAATTACTATTAAATTTTTTTTAATAATTTTTTTATTATCTTCCAATATTAAACTATAGTAAATGAAAATAGATTTTTTTTCACTCTTAGCAATTTTTTATCTTGTTGTATAAAAAATTACCTAACTAAAATAAATCCAAAAAAAAAGAAAAAATAATATTAATGTAGTGAAAATATAAATATATATATAAAAAACAAATATTGTATTGAATTCTGTCAAACCTTTTCAAACTTTAATTTTCATTAATAATTTTTTTATAACAATGAAAAATGTTACTATTATTTTTTTAAAATAACAATAAAAATAAAAAATAAATTCATTTTAAAAATTTGAAGAATAAGAAAAACAAATCATGTAAGAAAAACCTAAATATATATAAAAAATAGTTTTTTATAGATCTTACTTCACTCTCAAACAGGGCTTAAATTTGATGGCCGTATGACCATATTTAGAGATTTTTGCCGTAAAATACAATCAAAATTTTAAGAAGATTGTATCAGATAAAAGGAGAGATTTTGGATAGACTGTCAAAATTTATATAGAATTATAATGATATATATATTTGATTTATATATAATTTTACTTACACTAAGGTATATCATAATGTTTTAAGGGCACCTTTGAATAGATAACCGTCATTAAAAAATTTGTTGATAGGCAAGGTTGACCGTCAAATTTAAGCCCTGCTCTCAAACCACACAACCGCAGAATTTAAATAACTGAAAACCAACAAAATGCTGAAAATAAAAATTTCCCTATTCCAATTTTTTCCAAAGATTTCCACAAATATTACCAAGGCCATAATAAGCTTTCCAAGCACAAATAGAAAGTTAATCGTTTACATTCGAGATCTAAGTTCCTGCAAAAATCTGATCTCACAAGAAAATAAAAAATCTGCTCTCGCTAGAAAATCGTGAGGACAAATAAACATTCTAATAAATGCATATATTAAATCTGCGATAAACAGAAACTCATCTTTCATTAGATTTGAGAAGCTACAGTTAACCATCCTTACCCACCATGGACAAAATGCTGAGGGGTCTACAATTTGCTTTTGACACCAGACAATTGAACAAGAAATTACATTTGCCTATTCAAATACAATGCAGGCCAGATTTTAAAAAAGCCAAAGTACAGCCATAAGAAATATGAGTATTATGTAGATTCCATGAACAAAACAATACCACGAGAGTTGCAGTAGTAGTGGTGAGATCATATTGAGCCGAGGCGCCAAAGTGTCTTCTCTAGGTGATGGGCATCAGAGATAGTGTCATCTTATTCTTTAGTAGGCGGAGAAAGATTCAAGTCCAGGTTTAACTTATTACAATTAGTTTTTGACTCAAAACAGTCAGTATCCGTCATGGCACATAAGCACGGGTCCACTCACTGGTGGGTCTTCTCACATAAGCACGGGTCCACTCACTGGTGGGTCTTCTCGCATAAGCACGGATCTTATGTGGTGGGGTTGGTATCCTGCATGGAGTTGGTCTCCTTGGTGGGTTTGTGGTGCTCCATTCGATTTCTCCCTCAGGCGGAAAATTAGTTCTGGCCTTGTCGCCTCTGAGAGATCTGGCAGTCTTGTCATAAGCAAGGGCCGCCTCCACGGCTGTATCAAAAGTTCCGAGCCACTGACGGTGGTTATTGGCGTTGCTCCTGATTTCTGCTGTAAATTTTCCGGACGGTTGATTTTTCACACCCGTGTAATGAACTTGCTCCGGAGAATCATGGGCTTGTCCCGCAGACATGGTGGGAGGGACTCCCGTAACACTATGGGAGGAAGATGTGGACTCGGAAAGAGCAGACGGAAAATTAGTTCTGGCCTTATCGCCATGGAGAGATCTGGCGGCCCAGTCATAAGCAACAGCGGCCTCCACGGCTGTATCAAAAGTTCCGAGCCACACATGTTGGCTCTTTGTTCTGTTATTGATTTTTGCTATAAATGTTCCCGACCGCTTTCTTACACCTGTGTAATGAACTTGCCCCTGAGAATCATGGGTTTGTCTGACAGACATGGCAAGAGGGACTCCTTTTACACTAGGGCAGGAAGACGTGTGTTTGGAAATAGCAAAAAAAAATTAGGGGAGGGGAGGTTTTATAAATGTTTTCCAGTAGATTTGTATCGGGTTTTAAGAAAATTTACGGTTAACAATTCACTGTCATGATAAATTTACCTAATGAAAAATGTATGATAAGTAATCTATGGTAGTGAATTTTCTGAGGTGAATTTGTCATGGCGTTGAATTTTCCTGCAGTTCATCGTGACGAGTTTTCCAACCGTAAATTGTTGAGGTGAGTTTCCCTGAAGCCCTTGTATCCATCCCCGTGCCTTGGGGGGGACTTTTTGGTTAGGAGCTCTAGCAAGGATTTTTTCTTGGCCATTGATCTATGAACATATTTTCCACCTAGTAAATTGTTTGTTAATTTAAAGGTCAAATTTATTTTAAATGAATGATTATTTTAATGTTGAACTGTCAATATACTAAAAAAAGATTTTAATGTTGTTGTCATATACGTGTTGTAGAAATTTTGTGTGTCTAAGAAGAGAAACAATTTTTTATCTTTAACCACAACATGATAATTATTTAAATGTAATAGATGAAATAATTTATATAAATGTTTTCTAGTATACTTGTATTATCGGTTTTAAGAAAATTTACGTTAACAATTCCTTTGTCAAGACAAATTTACCTAATAAAAATTTATCATAAAGTAATCCATGGTGGTGAATTTTTCTATGAGATTGAATTTGTCATGGCGGTGAATTACTCTGCGGTGAATGTGATGAGTTTTCTGGTTAGGGCTCAGCTAGAGTTTTGTCTTGGCCACTGATCTATGAACATATTTTCTATCTAGTAAATTGTTTGTTAATTTAAAGGTCAAATTTATTTTCAATGAATGATTATTTTAATGTTGTTGTTAATATAGTAAAAAGAGATTTTAATGTTGTTGTCATATACGTGTTGTAGGAATTTCGTGTGTCTAAGAAGAGAAACAATTTTTTATCTGTAACCACAACATGATAATTATTTAAATGTAATAAATGAAATAACTAAATTTAATTGAATTTTTTTATGTTCTATTATATATAAATTAGTAATACTGAATTTGTTATTTTACTTTAATTATAAAAATTCACATTTTTTTAGTAAAACAAAGATTACATTAAGTTATCCTTAATTTAATTTAATTTTTAATGTATTTAAACCTTAGTTTTTATTTGCATATTATATTCTATTAAAATATTTATATATAAATAATAGAGTTATTATATTTAGTTACAAACTTGATAGATAACATCACACTATAATTCATATTATACTAAAAAAAAATATACTATCTTATCTTGCATTTTTTTTAATGGGGTGCCTGAAGCTCTTGTATCGATCCTTGTGCCTCTAGGAGGACATTTTGGTTAGGAGCTCCAGCTAGGATTTTGTCTTGGCCACTGATCTATGAACATATTTTCCACCTAGTAATTTGTTTGTTAATTTAAAGGTCAAAGTTATTTGTTATGAATGATTATTTTAATGTTGTCAATATACTAAAAATAGATTTTAATGTTGTTGTCATATAGGTGTTGTAGGAATTTCATGTGTCTAAGAACAAACACAATTTTTTATCTTTAACCACAACATGATAATTATTTAAATGTAATAGATGAAATAACTAAATTTAATTGAAATTTTTTATGTTCTATTATATATAAATTAGTAATATTTAATTTCTTATTTTATTTTACTTAAAAAAATTCACTCTTTTTTTAGTAAAATAAAGATTACATTAAGTTATCCTTAATTTAATTTAATTTTTAATTTATTTAAACCTTAGTTTTTATTTGCTTATTAAATTCTATTACAATATTTATAGATAAATAATAGATTTATTATATTTAGTTAAATACTTGATAGATAACATTATGCTATAATTCATATTATGCTGTAAAAACACAATACTCTCTTAGCTTGCATATTTTTTATGGGATAGGGGTGTCCCCCATTATTTTATTCTTCATTTAATTTAATTTTTAATATATTTAAACCTTAGTTTTTATTTGCATATTATATTCTATTAAAATATTTATAGATAAATAATAGATTTATTATATTTAGTTACAGACTTGATAGATAACATCACACTATAATTCATATTATACTATTAAAAAACTATACTATCTTAGCTTGCATTTATTTTAATGGGTGCCTGAAGCCCTTGTATCCATCCTTGTGCCTTGAGGAGGACATTTTGGTTAGGAGCTCCAATTAGGATTTTGTCTTGGTGACTGATCTATGAGCATTTTTTCCACCTAGTAATTTTTTTGTTAATTTAAAGGTCAAATTTATTTGTTATGAATGATTATTCTAATGTTGTCAACATACTAAAAAGATATTTTAATGTTGTTGTAATATACGTGTTGAAGGAATTTGGTGTGTCTAAGAAGAGACACAATTTTTTATGTTTAACCACAACACAATAATTATTTAAATGTAATTGATGAAATAACTAAATTTAATTGAAATTTTTTATGTTTTATTATATATAAAATAGTAATATTGAATTTATTATTTTATATCAATTTAAAAAATTCATAATTTTTAAATGAAACAAAGATTTCATTAAGTTATCCTTAATTTAATTTAATTTTTAATGTATTTAAACCTTTGTTTTTATTTGTATATTATATTATATTAAAATATTTATAGATAAATAATAGATTTATTATATTTAGTTACAAACTTGATAGATAAGATCACACTTTAATTCATATTATACTATAAAAACACTATACTATGTTAGCTTGCATTTTTTTTTTTATGGGGTAGGGGTGTCCCCCATTAAGTTATCCTTAATTTAATTTAACTTTTAATGTATTTAACCTTAGTTTTTATTTGCATATTATATTCTATTAAAATATTTATAGATAAATAATTTATTTATATATTTAGTTATAGACTTGATAGATAACATCACACTATAATTCATATTATACTATAAAAAAAAACTATACTATCTATCTTGTTTTTTTCAGGTTTTGTCACTTTTTCTTGCAAGTTTTGCATCATTTTTAACAAAACTCTAGTTTTCAAAGATTTGAACATATCTCTCAAATGGCTACAAATTCTTGCAATTTTTTTTTTGAGGTTGGGGATGATATTAGGAGCTTTTAATCCAAAAACTTGTTTTTTGGATCTGTTTTGAATTATTTATAATTTTTTTAATTATTTTTAATAAGAAAATAATTTAAGGAGCAAATCAACATTAGGGTTTTTAAATATATCTACTCTATAGGGCTCAAATCAAAGAATTTTTCATTTTTTTTTGCATTTTTGGAAAGGCTTTAAAATTTTAGTAGGTTTGTGTTTTTGAAAATTTATTTTTGAGCTTAATATAATTATAAAAAAAAAAATCTTTATTAATTAGTGTTTGGTATGGTTTAACCCAATCGTCTAATATTAGTGATCAATTATCTTGTTAGGGTTTTTCTTTGTTGTTGGTTTTGTCAATGTGTAGAAAAATAAACTCTTCAAAGGGAAAATTATATGAAGTGGACAAAAATTTTGAGCTAAAGAAAACCTAGGTTTACACTTTTCAACTCATATCTTTATCTTAAGCTTATTTACAACATCACATTTCAATTTGGATCTAAAAAAACAACTGTCTTTTCAAAATCATAAATTCAATTTGTGCTTAAAAAGAACAAGTGTTTGCATTTCTTGGTATTATTTTTTGTTCTTTGATGTGTGTATGCTCTTCCCTCACATATCCATATGATCTTGAGAATCATAAGAAATCTTCTACACTCTCATTTACACATCACAAATTTCCATTTCTAAGGTTAATGAACATTGTTTGTGTGATCAAATACATGTGTATGCTCTCTCCTCACATTATCATATGATCATGGAAATTAAAAAAATTATTTACATCACTTTTGTATAACCTTCTTAGGGGGTCTTCCTAGAGAAGTGATCACTCTAGGGGAAACCTCAATTCTAGCATTCCAACGGAGTATAAATAGTGGGTTTTGAATAGAAAGACACACATCTTGGAAGTAGAATCTTGTCAATCTTGGTTAAGCCCTAGAGAATTGTATACCTTCGGGAAGTGAAGGTGGAGTGTGGGTTACCCTCTCCTCCTGGTTGTTTAGCATTATTCTCCTTTCAAATTCATGAAATTGGGCCTCACATACCTTCAACATATATAGAGGACATCCCTAGATCATTGTGAATCCTAGTTTAAGACCATTCATCAATCTACCTACTTGAATAATTACTAGGATTTTTCTTGTTCTTGGAAGTGTCTTCTCATCATAATCATTTGTATTACATCTTGCATAAAATCTTGTATTTCATGTGTGAATGCATATTCAAGATCTAAATATTAATCAAGTAAGAAAAACCGTAAACCAAAAAAATAAAAAAATAAAAAATCCAAAAACATTAGAAACTTCAAACACAAAAAAATCTAGGTTTCCTCCAAGTAAAAATTCTCATCCTTATTCTCCATACTAATCATCCTATCCTAGTCATCCAAGTTAACCCAACCATCCCATGCTATTCATCATAACCATTTCTCATCATCCTAGTCCCTATTCTTGATCCTAATCATCCTATCCTATTCATCCAAGTCAAATCAATCATCCTATCCTAGTCATCATAACCATCCATCATCTCATCCTAATCACCTCCCTTCATCCTAATCATTTCATCCTGACTCCCCTTCATTCTAATAATCTCTTCTAATCCTAATCATTCATTTTCATCCTAACCATCTCTCTTCACCCTAATTATCCTTCTTTTTCATCTTAATCACCTTGTCCTTATCATCCATAACCATTCATAATCATCCTAATTATCCCCCTAATATTTTTAATCATCCATATTATCCTAATCATACCCAATTGTCTAATCCACATCATCTCAAGAATATCAATCATCCACATCCATTTATAGTCCATCATTTAGGACCCCAAGGTTAACTAATTTTTCTAATCCAATTGACGTCCTAATCATTATCATAACCACGATCCATAATTCACATCAAAATATTTATTTCCTAATCCATTATCATCCTTAATTTGCATCTCCATAATCATCCTTAATCTCCATCATCACCCTTAATCCTTATTCTTCATTATCATTCTTAATCTCTATCATCATCCTTAATCCACATCCTTCATTTTCAACATCTTTCATCACCACATGGATCAATATGTGCCTAACATATATCCTCCATCTTCCATCTCATATCTCAAGATCTTTTTGAATTTCTCCTTGCCAACTACTTTAACAATGACATAAAATCTACAATCATTTGTCCTATAAGTTGATTCCAAGAGATATTAAAAACCATCCAAGCCCCCATGTCATCCTTTTCATGCATTGAAAAGGGAAACCAAAATGTATTGCATGTTTAAATAACACCCATCCATAACCATATCTCATGCACTTTACATCCTAGTCAACCCATTGCCAAGCCAAAAAACACCATGAAAAGAAACCCAAAAGTTGCCCTCCAAGGGGAACCAAAGATTACCATCAAAGGAGCACCAAAAGTCACTCTCTGAGGAGCACCAAAAGTTACCATCAAAGGAATACAAGAACCTAGATACAAAATCCTATTTCACAAAATTCTAGTCCTAGTCTTCTAGTTCCACCCACTTCCACCTCATCCATACCATGTTTATCCACTTCATTCATTTCATGTTTTTCCACCTTCATAAAAACTATACAATGTTAACCATGTCACTCACTTGACCTCATTGATCCAAACCATGACATCATAGATCCCCCTTTATGTCAAGATAAAAGTACTTGTGATCCCATTCCATCTCATGATGCTATCCTTAAGTCCATCTAAGAAATCCTTCTAGATGATCATGATGTCCAAGGTGATCCAATATTTGATCAAGATCCTATTCCCAACCATGAAATCCAAGATAAACCTATCTTTGATCAAGATCCTCCTGTTGATCAAGAAATATAAAAGGATCCCATTTCATATCAAGATCAAGCCATACCTTTCATACCCCCACATAATTCCCTTTCATATCAAGATGAAAGTATCCCTTCCATACCGTCTCATAAGCTTACCATATCCAACCCATTTTATGATCCTAGCATATACACATAATATAATGATATTATCATAGCACCTCCATAGCACGACCCTAATCCATCACAAGAACAAACCTTTCCATCCATTACCCCATCTAATGATACCCATCCCAATCATCATCAGGGTGTCTCATACACTCCATCTGATTATCCCCTTCAATCTCATAACCAAGAGAAAACTATATCATCTACCCCATCCCATGATCCTACCATAAATCAAGATCAAAGCACCCCTTCACCTTCATGTCATGATTATAATCCTCCACAAGATCTAATTAATCATATCCAAGCTACCCATGAGTCCCCTACTTATCAATTTGGTTCCCCTGCTTTCATCCATGTGGGTGTTGTGAGGACCACAAATCTACAAAATAGCTTAAACTTCAAAATACATTAGCATGGTTAGTTCAAACTATGCAAATACCATAGTGCTCCTATGAAAGAATCCATCATGTCTCACAATGTAAATAAAACAACTAATTAAGAACATAAAAAAGCATAATGGACACCTATCCCATAGTGGATTGGTGCTACTTTTATTTGAAAATTAGCCCTTTCCCAACCCTTGACAAGGTTGAAGTTGCAAATGATAATGGGAAAAATTAGCTCTCAATGTGAAGAAAGTAAATTTGCATGAATTGTGGATGCTAGAAATGAAGAACGAGCCTTCTATTTATAGAATCTCAAGTTGGAAGATTGCCCAATAGAGAGCAATGTGGGACAAAGATTTAGCCAATAAGAAGGAGCCACTTGTCCAAATGTGAGTGGATGGGGGATGTGCAAGTTTTGGTCAATGTGCCAATAAATGGGATTAGTTGGCCTTTTCAAATTCAAATTTGGCTTGTTGGAGGGAGAAAAAGAGACTTAAATGCCAAGTGGGGGACATGTAAGAGGGGAGTTAATGCCATGTTGGAAGGGAGAAGTCAACTTGTTTTTGAATTCAAACTTGAGGGAATAATCTCCAAAGATGCCTTGTTGAGGAAAATGAGGATTTAATAAATGAATTAATTGATTTATTTGTGCAAGTGAGAAAAACTAGAGGATGTGATGGGTGATTAGATTAGATTAATTTAAGAGGTGATTAGGTGATTGTGATATTCAACTTAAATATTTGGATTTATTTAAATTAAATGAGAAGATAAATAACATTAGAGATTTAATTAAATATTTGGATTTATTGAATTAAATGAAGGAACTTTAGGAGATTAATTACATAAAACTGATTTATTTAATTAAAGAAATGACTTAGGAGATTAATCAAATAAACTTGATTTATGTAATTAAAGAGGGAAAATGATGATAAAAGGGATGATTAAGGATGATATGGAATTAGTGAGTTAGGATCAGATGCATGTATATTTTACGTGTCTACATTTTGCTCCTTTTTGAAGCAATGTACTTGCTACGATGATTCAAATAATAACACTGCTGAGATCAAAGTCAAAAAAATTCTAATTTTTTAGATGCCCCAGTGGAAAGAAGAACACTAGTACATTGCCCCCTCGAGAGATCAAGCGAAAAGATTTGATTTGAGGGTCGATCTTGCGATAAAGAGGTTCAAGATAGACATATAGATGTTTATGATGATGATGCAAATGAGATGGTTTTAAGATGCTTAGAATAACCAATCTATATTATCCTAAACAACTTAAATGATGATATAATGAATGTGAGATGGATGAGATGGATGATGTGATATGCTATGATTATGAGATTTGTGTATGCTAATGATTTTTGGATGCAGGATGGATGCATTGGCGATGATGATTAATTGATCATGATGTGATGTTAGTGTAGAAAAGAAGAAATAAGAAATGAGATGATGACAAGAGGATCCAACAAGTCCATGATCTAATGAGACTTTATTAGAGATGATGAGAGATGTATGATGATGATTTTCTTATCAAGAATTGCGACTTTAAAAGGGCTAATTACCTTATGTTTGATAACACGCATAAGCATGATGCATCAAGGTATAAAGAACTAGGATGGCATTGTACTTAGTGTGATGGAATTTGACTCAACAAATAGATAGGAGTATTCTTGTTCACACCTGACATACGAAAACCTTGCTAGGATGCACTTTAGAAGTTTCAAACATCTCATACCAAAACACAGAAAGGTATAACCTATCAATGCAGTAGTCAACAAGCTGCCCAAAACACCCTCCAAACATACCTAACAGAGCAACTATTCGCTAAGGTTATATTACAAGAACATCCAACAAGCACAACAGACAAAAGATAATGATCATTGCCCCATTCCTTTCTCTCTAAATCGTTTTGAGTAGACATCATCGAGAGTTCATTGGAATGAGTGCAATAAGATAAATCAAAAGAAAAGATCAAGTTCATAGACAAGACAATGTTCTTCATACCTCCAGCCAAAGGGATGTGTTTTGATAGGGTAAGAATCCAAGGTGATATCCAAAATGATGCCCATTGTCGGAACGATATATCCTAGGACATGCATTGTATAGGATGATGACGGTTTGATAAATTGATTGATAGGCTGTTGATATAATGTTGATTGACATGTTTGAAAATGATCAAGAGTTTGATTTTGTGTTTAAAGGTTTGTTGTTTTGATTTTGATTTTGTGTCTGAAGTTTGCTTTTGTTGATTGTTGTGATTATTTCTATTTGTGTTTCCAAAGGATGAAGGTGACGATCAATTTATTATGGATGATTGATTATTTTGAGTGAAAGCGAGATGAGACAGATGTATTTTTTCAAATATTTGGATGTTTTTGATGTTTTTGGAATGTTTTGAGGCTGTTTTTGGTATTTTCAAGATTTTTCAAATGTTTTGATTTTTCAATTTTTCAATTTTTCAAATGTTTTTGTGTTTTATGAGATTTTATGAATGTTTTTGGATTTTGATATTTTTTGAATATTTTTGGATTTTGATGTGATTTAGGATTTTTTGGATTTTTGATATGTTTCGAATGTTTTTGGATTTTTAGCATGATTTTGACGATTTGGATATGGGTGTGTGTGACGATATCAATGATCTGTTTTGGGATTTTTTTGAAAAACAAGCTAAGGTTGATGGATTGATGATGATAACATTGTTGAGGATGCACAACAATGCAAGGATAGTGTTGTGCAACACAAGGATTAGGATGGATATCCTAAGATGATGAGGGATTGATGATGATAACATTGTTGAGGATACACAAAAATGCAAGAATAGTGTTAAGCAACACAAGGATATCCTAAGATGATGATTTTTTGATTGGATTTGATTGATCACGATTGATGAAGATTGATTTCAAACAAAAGTTGTTCAAATAATTTGATGTGATGTTTGAAGTGTAAATTAGATGCGAGTGATAGTGGTTGTTTGGATTGGTGTTAGATGAAAGATGTTCAGCGTGATAAGGAATGTCTTCTCGTCAAAATGTGCCATGGGCTAGTGACTTGGATTTTTTTCACTCAGAAGTGTTTTGACTAGTTTGATTTCACATTTTCCAATGTTCAGATCCCCACATGAGTTGGAGGATATAGCTCAAGATTTATTCTCAAAGTAAGATGTAAATATTTTCCCCCAGTGTCTTGCAATGTATGGAATTCCATGGATGGATGCTTGGATAAGTGTATGGATGGATGGATATGGATTATCTTGTGCTAAAATACGGTGTTTGAATATAGAAAACTCATTTGGATAGTGCTTCATGGCTCAGATAACGCTAGATAGGATAGGTTCAATGAAAATGACCCATGTCAAGATGTTTATCATAAGCAAGTGTAAAAGTGTGCACCAAAGTTTTTCAAGATCAAGATAATGTGGAAGATGGATGCAGACATATGAAAATGGATTGGATAAATGGTTCATGGATGAATGGATTTATTATGGATAAGATGGATGGAATGTTGGCTTTATTATGGATGAGATGACATGCTTCCATCTGAACTAGTGCCCGTAGATGCTCAATTCTACACATGATGCCTATTTGCCAGATTTTCATCATGGTACTTATCCAAAGTGCCACCAAAGTGGTTTTCACTAGAGGATGATTTTTATCTTTACTATTTTCATGATTTTTTGATTTTTTTGGATTTTCACATTTTTTGATTTTTTTTGGTTTTTTTGAAAGATTTTAAGCTCATGCCGAACCACCTTGTATTGTTGATGTAGATGCTTTTGTCATAATGTGCCATCGATATCGTTCTTGAAGAAGTTGATTTTCCAAGATACACACACTTGAATGCAACTTTTGAGATGCCTGATCTGCTTTGCTGATATCGGAGTTAACTCTGTCTTTGTGCATACATCGTGATAGAGTGCCTTTTGAATCCTTATGATGAAGTGTTGTTTCCAATACATGGTCAATGTGAGAATTGGATATCATGCATGGAGGTGTGGATGGAGTGCATTTAGGAATGGGAGATGGAATGGTTGACAGTTTGGAACCTTTGACTCTCCAAACTTGGGAAGATGAGAAATGATGCTTGGATATGAAAGTGTGTGTGTAATTAGGACCAATTGCTTGATATACTTTGTATGTCACTTTAGAAGCCAAATTTTTCTTGTGCAGACATCTTTGATAGATACTCTTCCCTTCTTTATTTTGCCCCATAGTTTCTTTGACTAATGGAGTTTGATAGGGAGATAATCTTTCTTTGTGTTCTTTGGTATCCATTTGTATTTGATTTGTCCATTATTCTTCCTTGCTTCTTCTATTTTGATAATGTTCTTCTTGTTTTGATTCAAATATTTCCTTTGATGTTGGTCCCAATTTATGGATGGGGTGATGGGTGGATGAAGATTCACAACATGGCTGGTTGTAGTATTGACATTAGTTTCATCATAAGGACTCTTCATGCTCCCTATGTTGACATTTGCTTGAGACATAGTTGCCCCTAGTATTGTCAGAATATTTCCTTCATGCTTTGATTCTTCCTGTTATGAGAGCTCTTTTTAGAATGCATTCTCTGATAAGTGACTGCCACAGATGATGTTATTGGAATTTTTTGTGTTGCTGAATTCAAAATATCCTAT